>RXON01001238.1:0-35980 GCA_009667805.1 Leptobrachium leishanense | reverse complement strand
TATCACGGAATGCGCAAAAACAGTCAGACGACGCGCATTTTCGGGCGTGATTTTGTACGGATCGTCAATAAAACTCTTTTTGCGTCTGGACGTTATGTAGGCTGGACATTAGCAGCGTCTGACATCTCCTAATCACGCAAACACGCCGCTATGCCGCAGCTGCGCACTCAGTACGTCAGTACTAGCGGTTCAGCGTTCTCAGAAAAATGCGTTCAAATTCCACTTGCTTTGCACGTCCGGACTTTTGTGCGGCCGTACATCGTATATTGGCCGTCATTGCCCGTAATCTGCTGCTAGTGCGGCCGTAATTATGTGCGCCAGAACGCATGTTAAAAGTGCGCTGGTCTGACCCCAGCCTTAAGAGGACAAAAGAAAAATCCCTTAACACTAGGTTTTAGAGGACAGTAATTCTGGCAACTCCCATAATCCAGATATCATGCAAATCTGTAACCAAACACATATCTTGCACATTCACAAACATGATTACAGAATCAAAGTTTAAAAAAAGCAATGTTATAATACATATGAGACAGGTTGTCCTGAAAGATCCTCGTTACATGGCATCCATAGACCAGTATTGTATGCGATGCAAGGAAATGTAATATCCTGGCTCTCCGATTAACAGGCTTCTGGGTGAAGGGATTGCAGTGAAATGCTCCTTGAAGCAGCACAACATTACCTACATATTTTACAGATATTACATCTGATCGCACAACTCAAGCTAATATGTTATACAAAATTACCTTTTTGTTATGCTTTTACTAGCATAGATGTCTCTGGGTATCTGTTTATGTGATATACCCCAGACATAAAATGATATGCTGTATGTGAGGGATACCAGACGCAGGCATACAGAATTGAGCTGTTGGGAAAGTATGATGAGTCAGAATTGTTGTTTGAGCAATGGTAGAAGAGAATAAGAATATAATATTTTGAATTCTTACACGGCCATTACAGTTACAAGTATTTATAAAGCGCCAATAAATTCCTTAGCGCTGTATAATCGCTGTACTTATATCTAGTAGTCCCTTATGGGAATATATCAAATAGTTTTAGCTCATCAAACTTGAAGATGTCCGTTAATACATCCAACTCCACAACAAAAGGGTTGAGTTGCGTCAGTGATGTGGTACAATAATCTGAAGAGATGGGTTTTGAGGGATTTCTTGAAGGCCTGAAGGTCAGGGGAGAGTTTGATAGGGCGAGACAAGTCATTCCACAGGACTGGTGCTGCCCGTGAAAAGACTTGGAGGTGAGAGTTGGTCGTGCGCGTGTAGGCAGATAACAGGAGGAGATTGCCTGCTGACCGAAGTTGTCTGGATGGGACGTGCTTGCGGAGTAATGAAGCTATGTAGTAAGGGGTTGAGTTATTGAGCGATTTGAATGTGAGCATCAGTATTTTAACCACTTGGCTGCCAAGGACACACTCAGCGCGTCCTGCCAAGTGCACCTCCTGTGCTACGGACGCGCTGAGCGCGTCCTAGCACAGGAGGCAGCAATCAGCCGAGATTCCGGCTGATTGCTGCTCCCCCCCCCCCGTGCGGGCTGACACTTCCATTGAACCCCCTATCTCCCGATCCGTGGCAGCTGGGGGGTTAATGTTTGGTATCGGCAAGAGCATGGCCTTTCCAACGATACCAAACATGACCATGTAAAATAAAAAGAAAAAAATATTCAAAAAAATAATTTAAAAAAAAAACACGTTTTTTTTTTTTTTTATTTGTTAATGCAGCAATATTGTTCCCATTTCATTTATAATGTGAACAATGATGCTGCACTAACGATTTTTGTATGCGGTGCGTTTGCTAAAAAATAGCGAAATTTTCCCACAAAAAAATGTAACGAGACCCCATTTCTAATTTTGTTAACAAGCGCAACCCATAGATAATATAACCGCAAATGTTTGCATGTTAAAAAGTGAAAAAAAAACACTTTACACGTTGTAAATTATTGAAAATTCAAATTTTATTGCATTTTTTGTTATAATATACAGACAGGACACGACGTATACATATAATAATGACATATTATGAATCTGCCGAGTCTGAGCGATACCGGTAAAAATGAGCTCAGCACACAGGCGTGAAATGGCTCGGCAGCGAAAGGGTTAAACTGTATCCTGAAACGTACAGGAAGCCAATGGAGCGACCGGCAGAGTGGGGGAGGTACGTGAGGTGCATCTGGTGAGAAAATAAGCATGGCACCTGCATTCATTACAGATTGCAAAGGGGCAATATGGGAGTCGGGGAGGCCAATGAGGAACGAGTTTCAGTAATCAAGTTGTGAAATGACAAGAGCATGAACCAGCACCTTCACAGTATCTTGTGTCAGAAAGGGGAAAACACAGGCAGGGCTATATTACAAAGTTGGTGCTAACTTAACCAGAGCTGTTGTTAACTCAACAGCTCCATATGCTATAATGGCTCTGGGAAGTTTACAACAGCTCTGGTTAAGTTAGCACCAGCTTTGTAATAGAGCCCGCAATGTTTTTGAGTTGAAAGTAACCAGATTTGGTCACTATCTGGATGTGGGGAGAGAACTTTAGGTCAGAATGAAAAGTGACACCAAGGCAGCTAGATCGTGGCTGGTGGTTCCCAGCGAGCGGCTGGGCTACAACCTTTTGCCAGGCCACCCAGAGAAGCCAGCAGAGTGCTGTGAGAGCACTCTGCCAGCCGCGCCTACCCCTCTGGCACCGGCCAGCAAGCCAGTCCAGCACTGGCTTCCGGTATCGGTTCAAGTATCAGTGGCATCTGCACTAGTACCAAGTACTTGTGCAGATCCCGGTATCGGCACCAGTATCGGTATCGGTGCATCCCTAATTCAGACCCTTTTTTATTGATTCAAACACCTATCAGGTGAATATGAGACTTTTTTTTCCCCGTTCCTGTTTGGTGCAATTTGCCAATGGCAATTTGGCGCAATTCAGCTGTTACTGGCACAATTTGGCTGTATTCGCCGATGTCTGAAAACCGCTTTGGCGAACCACCTAAGTGTGCCGAAATGAGCCAAAGTGCAAAGCACCAAAATTGCACGCAATTTCGGTGCTTTCTGAATAGTCCCTCAAATCCTGAAATCTAAGCTGTGGGCTCCGTGAACTGAGGATCTGGGCAGGGATAAACCCCTGCAAGTGTGACCTCACTGTGTAACATGTCTCTCTAAGCCTAACTGTTTTTCATAAACTCTATAATTATAGTTAAGATTAATTACAGCCTTTAGTTTGGTTCCTGAGGTCACTTAAGTCACAGGATTTCACATTTCCATACTACTGTAAGACTAACAAAAGCATCCTCATCGTGGTTTGTACACATGATACAATGTTGCGTTGATGACAGCCGAGAAGTCCTGCCCGCGCATGATTTCACGGCTGGCGCATAAAGAATTGCAGTTCTATAATGCAGCGCGTTCTTGCTTCTCTTTTTTTTTTGTGTTCGTACATCAATGAGATAATTGTACTTAAATATTTTGAAACTTCGAAGCATTTGAACGCCGTGATTTTCGAAGGATAATTAAGAAATTACATGTGCGACACGGGAGGGTTTGCCGCATTCATTGGCTTTTTCTCGTCCTCCTTAATGAAGCATTCATCGATGCACAATAGAACTTATGTGTTTATCGCTGGCTGCAAGAACTATTTGGAATCTGCAAAGTTTTTATGGTAATCTTTGTGTCTGCCGTAATTATCTCTTAACACACTGACAATGGTAAATTATAATCATTATTCTTCCACACATCCCCGTTCGTGCACTGCCTTGCTGGGTTAAACTCTTTAAGGAAAGCTGATGAACACGTCATTACATCCTTTTCCAAAAAATCCAGAGCTTTATCCACTTTATCCACTGGTCTTTAAATTTATGGAGTCAATGCCATCCACAACGTTTCAGCCCCACTTAGCTGTCATCAAGCTTGATGTGCACTGCCTGTATAGCTTGGAAAAAAGACGAGACAGAGGAGATATGATAGAAACATTTAAATATGTAAAGGTAGAGGTAGAGGAAGGGAGTATATTTAAAAGGAAACAAAGTAGCAAAACAAGAGGACATAGTCTTAGATTAGAGGGGCAAAGGTTTAAAAGTAACATCAGGAAGCATTATTTTACTGAGAGGGTGGTGGATACATGGAACAGCCTTCCAGTCGAAGTGGTAGAGGCCAAAACAGTAATTGAATTTAAGCAAGCATGGGATAGGCATAAGGCTATCCTAAACAAAAGATAAATCCAGGTAAAGTATCCACGTAATTGGGCAGACTAGATGGGCCGAAAGGTTCTTATCTGCCGACATTTTCTATGTTTCTATGTTTCTATGCCTGAAGCCACTACGATTCATTATGGATTTGATGCCTTGAAAAAACAGTCACCACCTCCCGTACAAGTCTGTTATGATCTGGAGTTGCTTACGTTAGTCAGATCTAGGTTCGGCAACATTAAGCACGCAAAGTATGATGTCATGTGACTCCCTGAATACACTGAATGAGCAGGTTTTTCCATCAATGGGTTTTTTCTCCCCTGAAGGCACAGCGGGCATATTCCAAGATGGCAATGCCATGATTCACCGGGCTCAAATTGTGCAAGAGTGGTTCAGGGAGCATGAGACATCATTTTCACACATGGATTGGCCACCGCACAGTCCAGACCTTAACCCCATTGAGAATCTGTGGGATAATGTGCTGGAGAAGACTTTACGCAGCGCTGTGACTCTACCTCATCAATACAAGATCTTGGCCACAAATTAATGCAACTCTGGATGCAAATAAATGCTGTGACATTACAGCATCTTTTCATCCGTCCGAAAATATCTCGCGTAAAAAAGACACACGAAAACGCGTGCATATTAAGGCTGCATGCAGAAATCGGTGGGCAATAAGAATTAAGAACCACAATTGTCTCCCGTTCAGTTTTTGCGCCTGTCAAAATCAATCTGAGTATATACAGTATGCTGCAGCAATGATAAAAACACGCACGACCTCTCAATTTTATTGTTTGGGTATGTGTAGAATGTGTAACTATTCTGTGCTGTATTTATTTTTTATTTTTTTTGGGCTGGTTTATTTGGGTTCGGCCAGAACGTTCAGATTTGCCATTAACACCAGCTTTTCAAAGACATAAAAATTATGCGTGCAAACGTTGTTCGTAAAAATTTGCGCATCGATTGTAATACCATCCTCGTACCAGCGCACAAACACATTTGCGCTCACAATGTTAAGTATGGGATGCGCGCACGAACTTGCGTAGGGTCACTTGCATTAGATGTTAATGCCCATCGTTTGCGCCATCATCGTAATACGACGTTCAGCGCAAAGGGTTTTTACCTTCGCGTTAATGCGTTTTTGCGCACGCGCAAAATTGTGCGCGAAGCGTGTAATAATGCCCCAAATAATACAGTGTGTGACTTTTATGTTGCGCTACAACAGTTTTTCTTTTTATTTAAGTTGTATATTATGAGAGCTGCCAACTTTTGTCGGGTCTCATTTCAGAAGGCAGGGGCTTGACTGCCAATGGGTGTGACCGTGTTGCAATTTGCATCATCATTGTCATGGTTATGACCCCAAAAATGGTGTGTTACATCAGCGCTTGCGCAGTAGGGAGACCAACGCCCTGCCGAGTGCCATCCAATAATGGCTGCTCATACAATAAAAGCTTTTAATTAGGTTTCAATATGTTTCCTTATTAAGTCACCTGAAATATATTTATTACAATCAATTATCATAATGATTCCATAAAACCCATTATATTTAAACATTCATAACAAATTTGAGTGTGGGGCGCCAGTTTACGCGCAACATGTCAATGGCTAATTGATGAGCAGAAATCTTGGAGACTTCCTACACTTATTTTTTTTTTAAGACTAGACCCCTGGTCAAAATGTTGTCTCTGTATCGATGAATGTTAACCCGTTGGGAGCGGCAGCGGTCCCGCGGTAGCCAACGACTGGATCAGCACGCACGCAATGTAGGCGGGCCGATTGCATCTATGGGAAGGCGACGGGGCCTACCCACCACATGGGTGGCGTAGCTCGTCCCACGGCGGGAAAGGGTTAAATAAATTTCCCCTTATCAAAAAGTGTCGGACTGTTGTGCCTTTGTCGGGAAAAATCGTTGGTCACACGGCCAGGTTTGTATCATACACTTTCTAAAAAATAAATGAATACAGTGTAAAGTTGTTGGAAACTTTAAAATAAGACATTTTGAGACTTTGATATTCTTCAAGATTTAGGGGGATTTTATTGTGAAATTTATCACAACATAAAAAACCTTTTATGTGGTGTTTTCTTGTTTTTTTTTGATTCCACATGAATTGGTTTTATTATTGACAAGTTTTATCCTTGAGCGAAAATCCTCTTAGCGACTTGAAAACCGATCAAAAAAAACTATTCGAAAAGGAAAGTTTCCCTGTGTCAGATTGCGATTCCGACCTTGATATAACGAGATAGAATTCCAGCGCATTGAACATTATTGTCCGTTTTGCTTACATGTAAGCGTTGCTAGGGGTGAGGAACACGTCAAGGCCGCTGCCTCTACACTTTTATGTTCCTTGCCCAGTCCTTTGTGATCTTGCTATCTACGCAGCCTACAATGTAAACAGATTGTCATTGTACCATGAAAAATGTATCTATTGTGTGTTACGGGGCCTTTGGCAGAGGCATCTAGCGTGCCATGAGATAAATCGTATCTTAATTCAGACGATTTATCTGCGCTGCCAATCTACTTTCAATATTCTCACCACTTTTTAAAACGCCTTCAGAAGGGATAGAGAAAGAAAGTCAGAGTTGGAGCATACATGGGAAATTGCTCGCACAGGGGCAGACCCACAACTCTTGAGGCGCCCGGGCAATAGGAGATAATGGGGCTCCCCATGGGCCCATTGGACACTATTACAAACATCACCCTAAAACAGGGACGCTAAGGAGAAAAACCTGCGCCTGCAGGTTTCTCCTTAGCGTCCCCGTTTTAGCGTGATGTTACGGTGCAGGCGCTAATACAGCAGCCTGCACCGTAACACTGCGCTAAGCCTCAAGGTGCTCTAAGTGCTGCCGCGAGCATCCCCTCCATGGAGTCAATAGGACTCCATTGAGGCTAACACTGCTGGTCACATGACCTGCAGGATCTCAATCTCCCCTCACATAGTTACATAGTTATATAGGCTGAAAAAAGACATGCGTCCATCGGGTTCAGCCTCTCCCACATAACCTACTGCTGTTGATCCAAAAGAAGGCAAAAAACCCAGTCTGAATGCTTGCCAATATGCAACATACTGGGAAAAAATTCCTTTTTGAACCCAGAATGGCGTCAGATTTCTCCTTGGATCAAGAAGCTTTTACCCACATATTAAATATTATAACCCTTACTATTCTGTGTCTGCAGGAAGTCATCCAGTCGCTTTTTAAAAGTCTGTACAGACTCTGACCCAACCACCTCAACAGGCAGAGAATTCCACAGCTTTATTGTTCTCACCGTAAAATAACCCTTCCTATGCTTTAGGCTAAATTTTCTTTCTTCCAGTCTAAATGGATGACCCCTTGTCCTATGTATAGACCTGTTAATGAATAGGTTATCAGACAATGGTTGATAATGGCACCGTATATATTTATATAAGGTTATCAGATCCCCTCTAAGGCGCCTTTTCTCTAAACTAAACAGGTTTAAGCTTGTTAATCTACTTTCACGAGATCCGGCAGGTCGGCATAGTGATTTACAGAGGGAGACTGAGGGACTTCTTTCCGTAGTCTCTCTCTGCTCCCATCAGTAAGAAGAAGCAGATGGAGCCGCCGTTCTCGCCGCTGAACGGGAGGTGGTATGTGATTTTTTTCTTTTCGGGGGGGGGGGGCGTTACAGCTTCTGCAGAATCAGTCAGCACCAACTGAATCATTTAGCACAAGGTCCTAGCTGTGGGTAACTTTTAAGTTAGCCGCAGCTTGGCGTAATTAGCATTATGACTTTGTAATCGTAGCACTAATTAACACTTTGCGCTCCCCATGTTAAGCATAGGGAGAGCAAAGTACAGTAACCTCACGCTGAAAAGCGCAAGATTCGAATCGCTAACAGGTTTCTTAACCCGTTAGCGTTTGTATTGTAATACGGTGCGCCCGCGCTAGGGCAACCAGAGCTAACGTTAACGCTCACACAGGTGAGCGCTAACGTTAACGTGAAGAATGTAATAGTGTCCATTGTGTCTGACCACATGCAGGCCGCAAGCACATACAAGCACCGTCCATATATACAGTACTTGTTGTATTACAGAATTTGTGTCAAATCTAAAATATGGCAAAGACACACACAGACACTGACAAAAACACAAGGACACTCCCAGGAAAGAGGCAAAGAGATTGACAGACACTGAAAACTACAAAAGGGGTTATTCACAAAAACGTTCGGTGCTTTTCACTTCAGCGATTTACATTTCGCCAAAACGATAGTGAATTCACTATTCACCATAGTGCAGTGAAGATGGAGTCTCCGAAGCCGCATGAAATAGTTTGTAAACTGCAAAAAAACCAAAACCCCAAAAAAAATGGAACTCTCCCACTCTCCTAACAGGTTTTTAAACCAATAATAATGCTTTAAAATGTGTCTAAATAATAGAAAAGGTTCTTTTAACCCCTTCACTGCTGAGCCATTTCTCATCTTAAAAAAAACACATTTTTCTTTTCTGTATTATTATTTTTTTTCTTTACTTTAAACATGGTCACCAAATGATACCAAACTTGACCCTGCTAGCTGAAACCAGTCAGGAGATATCTGGGTTCAAATGAACCCTTATCTCCACCCCTATCTTTCCTTAGGAGTCAATGAAGACGTTCCCCACACGTCCTCAGCAGTGAAAGGGCTAAAATATTAAAAAGGTATGTTACAGATTAACAAAATGCCTTTTTTAAAAGAAATTGTGGGTTTTCCCTGCACTCCGGGGGACCTGCAGGCAGTGCATGCTGAATACAGCACAGGGTGGAAAACTTTGATTCCCGAAGCGCAGGGAACGAAACCCCTAGAGTGTTTCTGATCAAATCATTTATTGATCCTTCTCCTGCTGTCAGCTTGTACTGATACATAGGTCTGTAACAAAAATAACAACACCTTTTTGCAGGGTGTTAGCTGTTTTTTAGGCTAGGGTCAGACGAACGAATTTTCACGTTGTCTGTGAAAAAGTGCGTTCGAACGAATGGACGCATTTTTTAACGGAGTACGCGATAGCGGGCATACTATGCGCATTTGCGTTCGTGATTTTGTACGGATCATCAATAAAACACTTTGTGCATCTGGACGTTATGTTGGCCGGACATTAGCAGGGTCTGACGTCTCCAAATCACGCACAGACGCCGTTAGCGGACGCAGCGCACTCTGTACGTCAGTACTAGCGGTTTTACGTTCTCGACAAAATGCGTTCGTTTGCTACTTGCGTTGCGCAGCCGGACTTTTGTGCGACCGTACTTCGTATATTGGCCGTCATTGCCCGGCATTTGCTGCTACTACGGCCGTGATTAAGTGCGCCTGCACGCGCGTTCGCACTGCCTCAGTCTGACCCTAGCCTTAATGTATTTTTGGCTGCTGAATTCGAAATTGAAAATAAAAATGTCATCTCGCACAGCGGTTTCCTGGAAAATCACTTGGTAGTGAAGGAGTTAAGGTCTTAATTAGGGTTGAGCCGAACACTCCCCGAGTTCGGTTCGAAGCCGAACCCGAACTTTCCAAATGTTCTGATCCGAACCCGAACTCGAACCCCATACAAGTCAATGGGGCTGAAAATTCGGTTTTTAGAGTGCCCTCCAAGAGGGCATATATGCTAGATATTTGCCATAAAAGGTGTATGGGGGTTCAGGTAGTAATCTCAGCTTAGTCTGGACAGACCTACACGTGTATGTATTGTGGGCTCCGGAAGCTCTCATCCCCCAGGACAAATGCCAGTAAAGGCTCTGACGTGTAATGCTAAGCCAGTATAGGCTTTAATAAGGGCAAAAAGCATATCGACGTGTGACCCGTGAACTTTGATATAATATTCTCCAGATAAACCGCAATTAATGGATACTGTCAGTTCTGAGAGGGTAAAAAAAGAACAGTTTTTGTTCTATTTGACCATTGAGGAGTTCAGATTGCCCAAAATGCAAAGGTCCACTGGATCCATCGACAAATGAACTTCTTGTTCACTGTCGATGTCAGTGGTATCCTCTGGCTGGCGTCAGATGAGCACGCTATGTGTGCCCGTAATGACGTGCTTACCGGCGTCCGTCGCAGCATTGTGATGATGCAACAGAGCCAGTCACATGCTTGTGTGCGCGCACAAAATTCTCGCGCAATAAGCGTCCGTTATCCAAGCCTCTACGTCAACTTATGGAGCTATGCAGGCTTGAGTCTCACATGGACAAGCATAACGCCGCCACTGTACAGAGCAAAGGAAAATAAAGGTAATAAACAGTAGGAAAACTAAAGTATAAAGGAAAACACGCAAACAGAAAGCAGATGAACTTGGAGGAAAACCTATCAGGAGTCCTTTAATGATGTCTGGTGAGCTTCAAAAGGTACTGATACTGATCATGCACCGGGAACGTTTGTCTGGCAAAGTTCAAGTGAAGCAAAGAAATAAAACTGATCATTTTAGAAGAGCGATTTATTACCATTAACACCACACTTTTTACCTCTGAACGGAGGGAAATCAGATTATTTGTCTTGGGAAGGAGAAAAGGGACTGCTTTGAAGCATACCCGAGTAAATGAGCTTCCTTCCACAAGGAGACATTTCTGTGGGCACGCCACATCATGGTAGAAGAAAGACTTAGAATGAATGTCTTAAAGTTCTCAAAGAAGTCGGCAAGTCGTTGAAGAGGTCTGATAGCGTTTAGCAAAGGAAGGCTTATTTTTTGAATGCTGATGGGCAAAAAGGAACATTTGTTTCTGCTTACCATAATTTTAACTGGTCATAGTCCATAGCAGATCTACCCACAAGTCCCATTTATTGTAGATCAATTGTGCATCCTTCAATTCTGAAATGTCTGCAGGTCATGTAGAAGCTTCTGCAGCTGCAGTGATGCAAATAACAACATCTCGACAGATTGTAGCTATGATGTAAGGATCAGAACCTATTACATAACTCTTGGATGTGGGATCGTGTTATGCATAATTTTGTGTAATCATGAAATCATTAAATTTATTAACTTGTAAATATGATCAAAGCAAGTGATGAGCGTTAGTGACATTCTCATGTGGTAGTGCTGTTATTTACATTGTTTCCATCTGACATTTCCCCCTTTGATGTTTAGTTGTAGACTGTATGCGACTCCTTCTTACACAATTAGCCTAGAATCGTTACAGACTCACAAAGTGACGGATACTGAAGGACAACCTGAGTCTCACATCTGGAGTATCAGAAAATCAGTTTGATAATAAGAAATATTGGAAAAGTTATGTAACATGTGACAAAAACCCGAAAAAGATTAAATACCTTTAAAGCTCACCTTAAAAGTAATGAATTTTATAGAGTGTGAAGCAGACGTTCCATCGTTTAGAGCAGGGATGTCAAACTCCAGCCTCCCAGATGTTGATTGCCTACAATTCCCAGAATTCTTTGAATGCAAGAGATGGTCAGAGAATCATGGGAGCTGTAGTTCAGAAACGTCTGGGGGGGGGACCAGAGTTTGACTTCACTGGTTTAGAGTGACATAACTTCAAATGTGTTTATTTTTCATTCCAAATACTTATGTAAAGCCCAACATGACGGGGATTTTCAAATAGTATACAGAAGTATTGCGGAGAGTTCAATTGATCAATAGATTAAGATTTTATGTATTAGTTTACAGTATTGTTACATTATTATACAGTATTAGCAATCATATATATATATATAAAAATTGTGTTTTTAGACCACACAATATGATGAGATGCATGGCAAATGTATAGAGCAATCACTAGTGGTGATTATAGATGAGGTGTGTGCGCTGCACTGATCCTCACATTTGACAAGTTGGCCATTGGACTGTCAAGCGTGATCACCGCATGTGCCTTTCCCACATAAAGTGCTTCAAGGATGGCCACTTTCTGGATCCCTGGAGCAGAAGAAAAAGCACTATCGATGAATAAAAGGTGATTTTGTATTTAAACTATTAATCCTTTCACCACCATGGTCATCTATACATGATCAGCAGTATCAGACACAACAGCCCGAGATCATTTTAACATGATCTATAGCTGTGCTGTATCATTGCAAATAAAACTCATATGTTGCAAACACAAACTTTTAGCACTGTGGACTTAATGCCTGAGATGCTAACAATTTTTAAAAAACAGTTCGAAAGCTATCTAACTGACTTTTCCCCAGCTGATCCTGCACGGAAACCAGAACTGCAGTAACTGAATTTGGCCAGTAGATGGCAACAAATGCCTGCCAGATAGGTTATTACAGTAAGGGATACATTGGGAATATTCCCAAATATCTCTTGCTGTATAATTAATTAAAAATTATTTTTCAAAAAAACAGTGGTTTCTGACAGTGTTTTGTTTTTGGTATGGAATGGATTAAAAAAAATCTTAAATTTTATTAAATATAAAAGAGCAGGTGATATCAGCACTGCAGCACAACCATTAAAGTGGAAACAAAAGGGGGGTGATGTTTAACAAAGAGCATCCTATCCCTTTATTAGTTGCTTCTTCTGACTCACATTCGAACATTTAGAAATATGTATCCAAAATATTATGCCAATACTGAAATATTGACATAGATAACACAGTCTGGGCCCTATTCCCTGGTTAACACTCAAATGGGAACGCAAATGGGGGAAATCTGCAAGCACCTGTAGGTTTTCCCGTAGGGTTCCCATTTTTAGCGTGAGATTCCGGCGCAAACGCTACCTCGGCACTTTGTCCCGGAACGCAGTGCTAACCGCTGATATACTCGCGGGAGCTCTTCCGCACTGTCGCGAGTATCACCTGCTGGAAACCATAGGACTCCATGGAGGTTTGCGCTTCCGGGCCTTGAGCCCTGTGCGATCTCGCTCCCATGCCGTGGAGTAATCGCGGAGGGAGACTGGAAACTATTTGTTCCCACATTCAATCTACTCCCAGGGACAAGAAACGGATGATTGGGTAACTGTTCCCGCAGCAGGATGGGAGGTGAGTATGAGTATGGCATTTATTGGCAGGGTATATGGGGGTGCTAAACTATTTAGCAAAAGTGGAAAAATTTAGCGGCAGCTTTTTGGAGTAGCTAATCTTTTTCCTTGCGCGTCCCTGCGTTAATTAGGATAAGTAAGGTATTACAAGCACTAACGCTAATTAACCCCTTCACTACCAAGTGACTTTTGTTGAAAACATTTTTATCATAACATTTATTTGAAACATGGGTTGTGACATTAACGATTAAATATAGGGTAAAATAGACATTTCTCACAGAAATTTTTATTCTGAAATAAATAAAACATTAAAATAAAGTTAATTTGCTCATTTTTAATTTTTCATGTATTCATTTATTCCTTACAGAAATATTGTTCAAAACGTAAGATTCTGAGCTGTAGATGGAGTCCTTTATCTTACACAATTTAAGATGGGGTCTGCATTATTATCATACAGGCAGAAATGGTCTTTGTGCTAAATACAGTAACTGATAAAAGATAAATAATATAAATGGTCAGATCTCCTGCTTATGGGGTTTTTGTAGTGATCAGAATGAGATTATTAGCATTCCAGCTTCCAAAAAACACCAATAGAATATAAAAATATCTGTATGTGCTGCATAATGCCTGTGTATGGAAATTACAGTAACACCTTGTATCTGTACTGTACAGGAATTTTAACGTATTATAACCGACTGAATCTTATCCCGGTACAGCAGTGAGTGACCTCACAGCTCTCCCTGTATTCTGCCCTCTCTCTGGCACCTGGAATGCAACAGTAATCTATTTGAATTTTTTGTTACAGTGAGGTTTAGGGCTGCTATTTGCAGATGGTTTAATGTTTCTCCAGGGTGCTTGGAGATATATAAAACAAATGATTTAGTTTCTCCACAGGTGACACACTAATCCGTCTTTAAAAAGGTATGAACATGGTCTTTTGATGTGCTAATAAGTGCTATTCAATGCATTACAATATAAAAATCGAGATATCTCGATTCCAGGTGGGAAGGGGCTAAAGATAACATGGGGAGTGTAAAGTGTAGGATGCGCAAAGTACAGTAAGCTAGCTCCATTACCGATGTGCTAAGTGATTTTTGACAAGTTTAACGTTAGGAAGGTAATATGGGGGGCAGTCACTTATCCTAGCGTTAACACCTTCTCATCTGAACGCTAATGTTACTGTTCAAAAGGGAATAGAGCCCTTAGTTTGACCCTTGAAAGCTCGCATTGGATGTTTTAAATTTTTTTAATATTTTATTACAATTTTAAGTAATCCTTTATACTCAAGCTGGAACGATCGAAGCTCCAGAACCTCTGATGTTTTTTTTTTTTCTAACTTCAAAACCTAATATCCAGGAATGGTATGGCAATAAAACTTTATTCTGAAGTTATAAAACGTCTAAAGATATGCCATTTAAAATAAGTCAGTGTTCAGCCAAGCTGTAATGAAAAGGTTCTTTATTTTCACACATTGTACAGAGACTCGTGGGATAAACAGAAACCTGCTCAAGAGAAAGGTGGGCTGGAGGTCATTGAAACATTCCATATTCCTTCTAGAGCCGAAATAACAAACATTGTCTTTTTCCTTCGATTATTGTTATATGAAACAGTGGTCTCCGGCTTTGCTGTGGAACATGCGAACAGGACATTGGATTAAAACAATGCTATGGTTTTTTAATAATTTTTTTAATGAAAATTATTTACAGCATATTGTCTAATGTTGTTAAAAAAAAAAAAGATGGATCTGTGATATATAAGGCTGGATGTACTACCTAGGGCTTCAACTAACGATTATTTTTATTATCGACTTAATTTTTTTGATTAATCGATTAATTGGATAAAAATTTATATATCTTTTTTATTTCCGCAGTGTACATAACTTTTCTCCGAACATGCACAAATTATGTATCTTGCGTACTTTGTTTTCACGCACAAGGTGTGCAAGCTCCTGGTCGTCAGTGATGGATTGATGCTGCGTGCGCAACTCCAGCTCATGTCTGCTTTCTCCCTGAACAAATGCTGCTACGAGCACTCGGATAGACATGATGATGTCAGCACGCAAAGTGGGGTGAGAAGTTGTGGGACACTCCATGCAGCCTCACCATATTAATATGCTGAAGTGGTCAGAGTGCATAGTGAATCAATCCCTTTAATATGATTTAATGAACAAACTGAGTGGGGGAAGGACTGGAGACGAGTGGGAGTGCGTTTGGGTAAGTGACTGGACCTGAGTTTGGGAGGGAATTTGCAGGGAAGGGACCAGGACCAATGTGAGTGATGGCAGCTCTGGACTGGAGGGAGGGTGGGGTAGTGGTACAGGACTGTTGGTCCAAGTAAGGATATAACACAGGTGGTACAGCTCCTCCACCCAGTGGCAGCACTCCACAGTCTGTGTGATAGTTCTGCTACTGTTGTAAACTAAATAAAAACAAACTGGTTATGTCCAACATAACCCTAGAACAAAATCATATAGGTTAAATCAGTGGCACATCTTCTCCAATCAGCTCCAAAGTAGTATTTGAGGTTAATAAACAGTGTGCGCTGTAAACAGACAGATTAATCGACTAGCCGATTAATCGATAATGTAAATAGTTGACAACTATTTTCATTATCGATTAGTTGTTCATTAATCAACTAGTAGTTTCGGCCCTAGTACTAACCCACACGTTCTTGTAAAATGTAGACTTCCGAGTATGTGCGGGCTTCCGCTCTTTGCAAGACAGAGCAAAGTCACAGGGCTACATTGCATTAAAACGGGGACACTTTGCGCCCCTGTTTTAGCGCAGAATTACAATGCAGGCGCTAGAATAGCTGCCTGCATTGTTAACGGGCGCTAAGCCCCGGGATGCGCGCAGCAGCGCTAAGCGCTGCCACGCCCATCCTCTCCATGGAGTTCATAGGACTCCAATGAGGCAGACCGTGGCGGTCACATGACCCGCCTCGCTAGATCCGGCACGTCGGCGTAGTGATCCGAGGGAGAGACTGGGGGACTTTTTCCCCCAGTCTCTCCCTGCTCCCACCGGATGGAGGAGGTGGTTGGAGCCGTGGTCCTCTTCGAGGGATAGGAGGTGAGTATCTGATTCATTTTTTGGGGGGGGGTTTGGCTGGTGCTAACGGATTCTGCACCAGTGGAATCTGTTAGCACCAAGTCCTGGCTGTGGTTAACTTCTTGATAACCACAGCCATACGTTAATCAGCATTAGGACTTTGTAAGCCTATCCCTGATTAACACTTTGCGCTCCCCATGTTAAGCATAGGGAGCGCAAAGTATAGTAACCTTGCGCTGAAAAGCGCAAGGTACCAAACGGTAACGGGTTACTTAACCTGTTAGCATTTGGATTGTAATATGTTGCGTCTGCGTTAGGGCCTCCAGGGCTAACGTTAACGCTCAAGCAGGTGGGTGCTAACGTTACAGATCACATATAGTGCAGTAAATTCATAAAGTGGTACAGAGAGAGAGCGAATGACTACTCACATTTTCTGGTACACCAGATGGAAAGGCAGCCGGTGATATTTTGCTGGGAGCACCGGATCCCCCCCTTGGTCTCACTGTGATGGCGATCTCCTCCTCCGTTGAATACAGAAGCTCAGGAGCCAGACGTAAAATATAATAATTTATTGAACGTTAAAACAGAATAGTAACATAAATAAATACACCAATATTTTATTCTTTTTCACTGACTTTTAAGCCAGCCGATTGGGCATGCCAATATCTCGCCCATTAGAAGTAAAGGAGTTTGCAGATGTGGACTTCGCAGAGTGAAAAAGCAGTAGCTGCAAATGGTGATGGCTTTGGATGGTGAGCTGTATGAAGAAAGAGACAGAGTTAAGGAGAGTGGGCTGTGTATGAGAGGTGTTTACGACATGGGGAGGGGATGGGGAAGCAAATAGACAGAGTTTAACAAAAAGAGAGGGGAAAATTTCAGAAAAATAAATAGTCACAGAAATTAATACTACATAAATGCAAGAATAAAATATGGACATTAGGATTAGATCGGAGATTGTTTCAGAGTGAAAATGCAGCTGGAGAGGGCGATTGCTTTGGATGGTGAGCTGTATGAAGAAATCCACACTGTGCCTGATACACCAGAGCCAGAAAAAATACTAAGTTAGCAAAATAAGATAATCACGTCTAATAATCAACTGTGCATGCACTTTACATGTTTAAAGTAAAAATGTAGGGTTATATTACAATCTTCGTGCAAAAACCCTTTTTTGCGCCAAGCGTTAAACTTTTGCGCGCGCAAATCACCACTGGAATTACAATCCTCGCGGCTTTTTTCTTCCGCCAATCAATTGCGCGCGCAAACAGGACGCACACAAATGCAGGCTCAGTGCTGTCTTGCGCAAAAATCTATGCACGTGCACTTTTTTGCACCCAGTCAGCCAATCAAAACGAAGAAACACACATGGCAGAGGCATCGGAGACGGGTTATTATTATTATTATTATTCTTTATTTATAAAGCGCCAGCATATTCCGCAGCGCTGTACAATAGGCACAGTATAGACAGGGTTACAATACATTGAACAACATTTGACAAACAGTACAGGAGGAGATGAGGGCCCTATTCCCGTAGGAACTCACAATCTAGGAGGGTTTGGGTTGGAAACAGGAGGAGAGGACTGCAAGGTGAGAGTGATTGATGGTGGCGTCAGTGAGTTGGGTGGTAGGCTTCCCTAAATAGGAACGTTTTAAGGGAGCGTTTGAAGGAAGAGAAGTTAGGGGAAAGTCTGACAGTACGAGGGAGAGCGTTCCAGAGAGTGGGGGCTGCGCGTGAGAAATCCTGCAGTCTATCATGGGAAGAGGTGATGCGGGGAGAAGCTAGGCGCAGGTCACTGTTTGACCTTAGGGAGCGGGCTGGGGTGTATTTGGTGATTAGTGAGGACAGGTAGTGGGGAGTTGAGTTAGTGAGGGTTTTGTAGGTAAGGATAAGGATTTTGAATTTAATTCTGCAGTGGATGGGGAGCCAGTGAAGGGACTCGCAGAGGGGAGCGGCAGAGACAGAGCGGTGGGTGAGGTGAATTAGCCTGGCGGAGGCGTTCAGGATGGATTGTAGGGGGGAGAGGCGGGATAGAGGGAGGCCAGATAAGAGATTATTGCAATAGTCGTGTCGGGAGATTACCAGGGCGTGTATGAGTTGTTTTGTGGTGACAGCGGTAATAAATGGCCGAATTCTGGAAATATTATGCAGTTGGTATCGGCAGGAGGAGGAAAGAGACTTGATGTGGGGGATGAAGGAAAGAGCAGAGTCAAGTGTAACTCCAAGACAGCGAACTTGGTTTGATGGGGAGATGGTGATACCCTCCACCGTGATAGAGAAGTCAGGAGGTGGGGAGGCATTGGAGGGAGGAATAAGTAGGAGCTCAGTCTTTGACATGTTGATCTTTAGGTGGTGGGAGGCCATCCAGGAGGAGATGCCTGATAAACAGTCACTGACTTTTGAAAGGACAGGGGGAGAGAGATCAGGGGTAGAGAGGTAGATCTGCGTGTCATCAGCGTAGAGGTGGTAATTAAAGCCAAAGCTGTTGATGATTTTGCCCAGGGAGGAGGTGTAGATGGAAAAGAGCAGAGGACCAAGGTCAGAGACTTGAGGTACACCAACAGATAGAGGCAATGAAGAGGAGGAGTTACCAGCAAAGGACACACAGAAGGACTTGTTGGATAAATAGGAGTCAACCCAAGCAAGTGCAGTGTCACCGAGACCCAGAGAGTTGAGGGTCTGTAGAAGGAGGGGGTGGTCAACAGTGTCAAAAGCAGCCGAGAGGTCAAACAGGATGAGAATAGAATAGTGGCCGTGTTTTTTAGAAGTTAGGAGGTCGTTGGTGACTTTGGTTAGGGCAGTTTCAGTTGAGTGTAGGGGACGGAAGCCAGATTGCAGGGGGTCAAGTAGGGAATTGGAGGACAGGAAGAGGGAGAGGCGGTTGAAGACTAGTTTTTCTAAGAGCTTAGAGGTAAAGGGAAGCAGGAATACAGGGCGGTAGTTGGATGGAGAGTTGGGATCGAGGGATGGTTTCTTTAGTAAAGGGGTAACTAGCGTGTGTTTGAAGGCGGATGGAAAGGAGCCAGTGGAGAGAGATAGGTTTAAGATGTGTGTGAGAGCAGGGGTGAGGGAGGAGGAGAGGGGAGGAATTAGATGTGAGGGAATGGGGTCGAGCGGGCACGTGGTGAGATGTGAGGAGGACAATAAGGAATTGACTTCCTCCTCAGTAGCTGGGAGGAAGTGGCAAAGGGTGACAGAGGGGACCTCCGGAAGTGGAGGTGGCAGATAACTATCTTGTGTTGGGATGTTGCTTCTGATAGTTAGAGTTTTACTGAGGAAGTAGTCTGCCAGGTCTTGAGCGCTGAAGGCAGCTGAGGGAGGAGGTGCAGGTGGGTAGAGGAGGGTGTTGAAGGTGGACCAGAGCCGTTTAGGGTTGGAGGACAGCGTAGATATAAGAGATGAGAAGAAGGATTGTTTGGCCAAGTGGAGGGCAGAAGTGTATGACCGGAGAATAAACTTGAAGTGAACAAAATCAGCTTCAGAGCGGGATTTCCTCCAGGCACGCTCTGCGGTGCGGGAGCATCTTTGCAGGTAGCGAGTCTGGAGGGTGTGCCAGGGCTGAAGCTGGCGGCGTGGGGCCTTACAGAGTCGAAGAGGAGCAAGAGTGTCTAGAGCAGAGATAAGAGTAGTGTTGTAGTGATTAGTGGCAGCATCAGGGCAGGTGAAGGATGAGGTGTGAGGGAGGTGGTGAAGTAGGTTGGAGAATTGATGGGGGTCCACAGCATGGAGATTTCTGTGAGTGTGTGTGCGGGGTGGGGGAGCAGGGTGTTTAGGAAGTCCAGATAGGTTGAAAGAGAGAAGGTGGTGGTTAGAGATGGGGAAAGGGCGACAATTGAACTCAGAAATGGAGCAGAGGTTGGAACAGACAAGGTCAATAGCGTGACCATCGCGGTGGGTAGGGAGGAGGGAGGAATGTGTGAGTCCAAGGGAGGACGTGAGTGAAAGAAGTTTGGAGGCAGCAGGGGCGGAAGGATCATCAATGGGAATGTTGAAGTCCCCGAGAATTAGGCATGGAAGATTAGAAGACAGGAAGTGAGAAAGCCAGGTAGCAAAGTGGTCAAAGAACTGGGAGGTTGGTCCCGGTGGGCGGTAGATGACTGCCACCCTGAGGGCCAGAGGAGAGAACAGGCGGATGCAGTGTGTCTCGAAGGAGGAGAAGGAGAGGGATGGGGGTGGTGGGAGATGCTGGTAGGTGCAGGTGGGAGAGAGCAGGATTCCGACCCCGCCACCATTTCTCTCACCCGGTCTGGGGGTATGGCTCAAGTGTAGACCGCCATGTGAGAGAGCAGCAATGGAGGCCGTGTCAGAGGGAGTTAGCCAGGTTTCAGTTAAAGCTAGGAGGTTGAAGGAGTTTGAAAGGAAGAGGTCATGGAATGCTGGGAGTTTGTTGCACACAGAGCGAGCATTCCAGAGGGCGCAGGAGAAAGAGGACAGGCGCTGAGGGATTATGTGAATTAGGTTGCTGAGCTCTGCAGGGAGGTGATTTATGTGTGATGGAGATAGGATGAGATGGAAGTATTGGATGTGTTGTTGTGGGGCCAGGGTTAGGGGATATGTCACCTGCATAGAGTAACAGCAGGAGGGTGAGAAAGAGAAGGTGGGAATGGGATTTGTGGGAGTGGGAGTGATTGGCAGCACGAGAGTTAGAGGGAGACCATGTTCTGAGGAAACAAAGGAGCTCATGTGAGGCCATCATGTGGGACGAGAGGAAGGAGGGAGAGATGCAGATAGTGTAGGGGTCGGTGGTAGAGGGGCAGGAGTTCCATTTAAGGAGAAAGGTAGAAGTAAAGAGTAGAAGCGTGAGAGAAAGCATGATATAGATGTGCGTTTACCCAGAGTACAAAGTGGGCCTTGCAGTTCCTTCCTCCAGTCCCGCAACTCCAGGAAATCAACTCTAAGCGTCCACTTAGGATGCCACTGAACTCCAGGAAATCAACTCTAAACGTCCACTTAGGATGCCACTGAACTTCAGGAAATCAACTCTAAACGTCCACTTAGGATGCCACTGAACTCCAGGAAATCAACTCTAAACGTCCACTTAGGATGCCACTGAACTCCAGGAAATCAACTCTAAACGTCCACTTAGGATGCCACTGAACTCCAGGAAATCAACTCTAAACGTCCACTTAGGATGCCACTGAACTCCAGGAAATCAACTCTAAACGTCCACTTAGGATGCCACTTGGGGATGTCACAAGAGCCAAGGCTCAAACGGGTTCTGCGTCTATGATGCAAAATGAGCACATATGCTACAGTAATAATACACACACACCTGCCATCATCCAATATATTGTTGCTGTATTACTT
Organism: Leptobrachium leishanense; assembly: GCA_009667805.1. Taxonomy (NCBI): domain Eukaryota; kingdom Metazoa; phylum Chordata; class Amphibia; order Anura; family Megophryidae; genus Leptobrachium; species Leptobrachium leishanense. Next base: position 14,547 of record RXON01001238.1, on the reverse strand, counting down.
TTTATGTGCTGTTTTTTTTTGTGGGTTAGCCAGGTTATTCAGATATGCCGTTATCACTAGGGATGAGCCGAACACTCCCCGAGTTCGGTTCGACCCATTTGTTCGGGTCCGAACCCGAACTCGAACCCTATGCAAGTCAATGGGGCTGAAAATTCAGTTTTTAGAGTGCCCTCCAAGAGGGCATATGTGCTACATATTTGCCATAAAAGGTGCATGGGGGTCCGGGTAGTGCCCTGGGGGACAGGAAAAGAGAACAAAAAGTAAAAAAAAAAACATTTTTAAAGGGACAGTGAGTTTTCCATGAAATAAGGGTTAAAAATAAAACCAAAAAATCCTTCAAATATCGTGCCTAGGAGGTCCCCATAACCTGCCCGTGAAGTGGCGAATTTCTAGGATGTATAGAAACACTTAAAAACAAAAAAATGACGTTTCATATGACGGTAAATGCTTTTCCTTTAATCTATCCATAAACAACTGCTTGGGGCGGCAGTCTGTATGAAAAGAGGAGACATTTTCGTACACGCAGAAAAAGTTTACTGATTTTCTTGGCTAAATTATTGTGAAATATATGCAGGCTTTGGATGAAAGTAACAATAGGTGCTTTAAAATTGGTCCTTTAGCGTCCCCAACAGTGCCGTCACACCGTAACCCCTCTGAGGATATGAATCTGATACAGGCGTCAGTGGCAGTGCACCCAAATATTGTGTTTTTGGTGCCAGGCCTGCAAGTACTATCATACAGTAACCCCTCTGTGGTATTGTGGAAGAATGCAGGGGTGGACCATGTGGTCCTATATTGAAAAGATATGATTCTGGTCAAGGCGTCAGTGCACCCAGATATTGTGCCTTTAATGCCAGGCCAGCAAGTATCATCATACAGTAACCCCTCTGTGATATTGTGGAAGAGTGCAGGGGTGGACCATATGATCCTATATTGAAAAGATATGATTCTGGTCAAGGCGTCAGTGCACCCAAATATTGTGCCTGTAATGCCAGGCCAGCAAGTATCATCACACAGTAACCCCTCTGTGGTATTGTGGAAAAATGCAGGGGTGGACCATGTGGTCCTATATTGAAAAGTTTTAGATCTGGTAATGGGCGTCAGTGCACCCAGATATTGTGCCTTTAATGCCAGGCCAGAAAGTATCATCATACAGTAACCCCTCTGTTGTATTGTGGAAGAATGCAGGGGTGGACCATGTGGTCCTATATTGAAAAGATATGATTCTGGTCAAGGCGTCAGTGCACCCAGATATTCTGCCTTTGGTGCAAGACTGCCAGGCCAGCAAGTATCATCATACAGTAACCCCTCTGTGGTATTGTGGAAGAATGCAGGGGTGGACCTTGCGGTCCTATATTAAAAAGTTTTTGATCTGGTAATGGGCGTCAGTGCACCCAGATATTGTGCCTTTAATGCCAGGCCAGCAAGTATCATCCTACAGTAACCCCTCTGTGGTATTGTGGAAGAGTGCAGGGGTGGACCATGTGGTCCTATATTGAAAGGTTTTGATCTGGTAATGGGCGTCAGTGCACCCAGATATTGTGCCTTTAATGCCAGGCCAGCAAGTATCATCATACAGTAACCCCTCTGTGGTATTGTGGAAGAATGCAGGGGTGGACCATGTGGTCCTATATTGAAAAGATATTGATTCTGGTCAAGGCGTTAGTGCACCCAGATATTGTGCCTTTAATGCCAGGCCAGCAAGTATCATCATACAGTAACCCCTCTGTGGTATTGTGGAAGAATGCAGGGGTGGACCATGTGGTCCTATATTGAAAAGTTTTTGATCTGGTAATGGGCGTCAGTGCACCCAGATATTGTGCTTTTTAATGCCAGGCCAGCAAGTATCATCATACAGTAACCCCTCTGTGGTATTGTGGAAGAATGCAGGGGTGGACCATGTGGTCCTATATTGAAAAGATATGATTCTGGTCAAGGCGTCAGTGCACCCAGATATTCTGCCTTTGGTGCAAGACTGCCAGGCCAGCAAGTATCATCATATACAGTAACCCCTCTGTGGTATTGTGGAAGAGTGCAGGGTTGGACCCTGCTGTTCAAAAATTTAAAATGATATAAATCTGGCACAGGCGTCAGTGCAGCCAAATATTGTGCCTTTCATGGCAGCAAGTGCATTCACACCATAACCCTTTTGTGGTACTGTGGAAGAGTTCAGTGCTGGAGGTTTTGTGCATGCAGAAGACATACCCGATCTATTCCGTTACTTCGGCATCAGGGGATTGATAGCTGCTGATCCAGGACTGATTCATTTTTATAAATGTCAGCCGGTCTACAGAGTCGGTGGACAGACGCACTCTTTTGTCTGTGACAAAACCTCCAGCGGCACTGAACGTCCTTTCGGAAAGCACGCTAGATGAAGGGCAACCTAGTAGCTGCATAGTATATTGGCTAAGTTCTGGCCAGTGATCCAATCTCAACACCCAGTAAGCCAGTGGATCATCTCCTGGAAAGCTATCCAGGTCTGCCCTTGCCCCTAGGTAGTCCTGCACCATATGGTGAAGACGCTGGCAATGGGTGCCTACATTTGACGTCCCTGGGCGTCGAGGACTAAAAAAATTTAAGAAAGCATAAGTCAAGCGGCCCTGGCCTTCACCACTATTCCTCTGATCACCCGCAGCCTCAGAAGCACGTGTGTCAGCACTTGGTAATCTACCAGTGCCTGGAAAGGTGTTACACAAGTGTCGCTTTAGAGCGTCCTCAAGTTTTTTCATCCTGTGCTCCCTCTGTGCAGGCAGGATGAGCTCTGCAACTTTCCCCTTGTATCGTGGATCAAGAAGGGTTGCCAACCAGTAATGATCCCTCTCCTTGATAGCACGAATCCTGGGATCCTTTAGCAGGCTTTGCATCATTAGGAGCCCATGCAGCGTAGGTTGGAGGTGGCATTAGCTTCCGAGTCTTCCTGGTCAATGAGGATGACCGTATCGTGCACTTCCTCTTCCCAGCCACGCACTAGCCCTTGTGTTTCTGGGCACACAAAACCCTCCCTTGAGGAATCCCCACCTTCAATGCCCCCACTACTTAAATATTCCTCCTCCTCCTCATCCTCCTCCTGTCTGATCTGAGTAGGTCTCGCTGGAATGCTGTCTGGAAAAGACTGGGGCCTTGAGAGCTAGGGAAGGCCTCCTCTTCCTCCGCTGCTTTGCCTCTAGAGCCACATCTATAATTCCCCACAGAGTGTGCTCCAGCAGGAACACTAAAGGAATTGTGTCACTGATGCATGCACTGTCCCTGCTCACCATCCTCGTTGCCTCCTCAAATGGTGACAGTACAGTGCATGCATCCTTGATCATCAGCCACTGCGGGGGGGGGGAAACCAAGTTGACCTGAACCTGTCCTTGTGCCATACTCACACAGGTACTCGCTGATGGCCCTCTGCTGCTTGTGCAGACGCTGCAGCATTGCTAATGTCGAGTTCCACCTGGTGGGCATGTCACAGATCAAACGATTTGTGGGAAGGTGGAACTCTCTTTGAATTTTTGCCAGGCGAACGCTTGCTGGGAATGACCGTCTGAAGTGGCTGCAGACTTTTCTGGCCTGGATGAGAAGCTCTGGCAGCCCATGGTCCTTGGTTAGGAAACGCTGTACCACCAGATTTAGGACGTATGCTAGGCATGGTACATGCGTCAATTTACCCTTCCGTAGGGCGGAGAAAAGGTTGCTGCCGTTATCGCAGACGATCATTCCCAGCTCAAGCTGGTGTGGTGTTAACCATCTCTGCACCTGCCCCTGCAGAGCTGACAAAATTTCTGACCCGGTGTGGCTCCTGTCCCCTAAACAAACCAGCTCAAGCACAGTATGGCATCTTTTTGCTTGAGCCATTGCATAGACCCTGTCAGGCATCGGTTTAACTGCCACTTCGCCAGAGACAGAGAATAAGGAGGAAGAGGTGGTGGAGCAGACAGACCTCATACAAGCAGTTTTCTGGAGGCGTGGTGAATGAACAAGCTCCAGCACAGAGCCCCGTCTTGGATCCCTCCCAGCTGCAATCAGAGTTACCCAGTGTGTCGTGAAGGAAATGTAATGACCCTGTCCATGCTTGCTGGACCACGTGTCTAAAGACACATGCACCTTGCTGCTGACTGCCTTTGCCAATGACTCGATAACATTGTCTTCCACATGCTGGTATAGTGCTGGAATGGCCTTGCGTGAAAAGTAATAGCGTTTTGGAACCTGCCACTGTGGTACAGCACATTCAGCAAATTCACGGAAGGGAGCAGAGTCCATGAGCTGGAAAGGCAGCAGCTGCAATGTGAGTAATTTTGCTAAGCTGGCATTCAGACGCTGTGCTTGGGGATGGTTGGGACTATATTTTTTCTTTCGCTGCAGCAGCTGCGGCAACGTAATCTGACTGCGTAAATCTTCAGCTACTGGGATGATGTCACATTGTGAGGAAGGACCTGGTACATCCATTACTGTAGCATCATCCCTGTCGGTGGAGGTTGTAGGCAATGACATGGCAGGACATACAGTGGGGGTAGAGACAGATGAGACGGAGGAGGACCTACGCAAAGTTTTGCGCCAACAGGATGTGTGGCACTTATTCATATGTCGCCGCAAGCACGTGGTACCCAAGTGTTCGGTATCTTTCCCACGCTTAAGCCTCATCTGACATAGATTACAAATAGCAACGCTGCGCTCTACTGCACATTTCTTAAATAACTCCCAGACAACAGAGTTCTTGCATGTGTTCTTTGAGACAACAGCACTCTGCACCGGAGCAGCTCTGACATGTGATGCCTTGGACTGGCTAGTGCTACGGTTGGTCACAGAGGATGTTGTGCCTCGTGTTTGCTGTGCCTCCTCCTCCCCCTCTTCCTCACTTAATTCCTCTGTTCGATCTGGCACCCAGGTGGAGTCAGTGACCTCATCATCATTGTCATCATCACCCCCTATCTCCTCGTCACTGGAGCCAACTTGGCAGTATGCTGCAGCTGCTGGGGCAACATGAGTGCCAGTTTATTGTGTGTCATCACTGGCACCCCCTTCCTCTAGGTTGATTATACTCCCTTCCTCAACCTCAGAGATTGAATCAGAGCACTGTACTTGCTGCGCATCCTCAAGCAGCATGTCACTCTCATTGTAGTCAAACAATTCAGCTGACTCCTCCATGTGTGATAGCGAAGCTACGGCAGGAGTAGCTGTAGACATGGAGGCTGCATTAGATGCTTTGGCAGCTGAGGTGGACTGTAAAGCACTAGAAGCCTGGCTGGCAGAGGACTCGGAGGATGAGGATGGCCTGGTTAGCCAATCCACCAAGTCCTCTGTATGTTGCTGCTGCTTAAGATGGCCAGCACCAGTTAGAAAGGACAAGCGTGCCCCTGCAGAGGATGCACCACGTCCACCACGACCAGAGGCACAGCCTCCCGACACAGGGGCTGCTTGCCCTCTTATCTGTGTCTGGGAGCGTCTGCCTGTCCTTTTTATTCTTTCAGACATGGTGAGTGATATATAGATTAATATATACAGAACTCTGATTCAACTCTGGTATAAAGATTTAAAGAACTCTGGTATAACTCAGTGAGACACACTGATAGCTGGCAGCCAGTGACAAGAGACAGATCACCTCAATTCCAAATGTTTTGTAGAAATTAGTGAGCCCCAAAATACTGCGTGGTACTGGCTGTGTGACAAGAAACAGATCACCTCAATTCACAAATGTTTTGTAGAAATTAGTGAGCCCCAAAATACTGCGTGGTACTGGCTGTGTGACAAGAAACAGATCACCTCAATTCACAAATGTTTTGTAGAAATTAGTGAGCCCCAAAATAATGCGTGGTACTGGTTGTGTGACGAGACACAGATCACCTCAATTCCCAAATGTTTTGTAGAAATTAGTGAGCCCCAAAATAATGCGTGGTACTGGTTGTGTGACAAGAGACAGATCACCTCAATTCACAAATGTTTTGTAGAAATTTATTGAGCCCCGAAATACAGCGTGGTACTGGATGTGTGACGAGACACAGATCACCTCAATTCACAAATGTTTTGTAGAAATTAGTGAGCCCCAAAATAATGCGTGGTACTGGTTGTGTGACAAGAGACAGTTCACCTCAATTCACAAATGTTTTGTAGAAATTTGTGACCCCCAAAATACTTGCTGGCAGTGACAAGAGACAGATCACCTCAATTCACAAATGTTTTAAAGAAATTAGTGAGTCCCAAAATACAGCGTGGTACTGGATGTGTGACGAGACACAGATCACCTCAATTCCCAAATGTTTTGTAGAAATTAGTGAGCCCCAAAATAATGCGTGGTACTGGTTGTGTGACAAGAGACAGTTCACCTCAATTCACAAATGTTTTGTAGAAATTAGTGAGCCCCAAAATAATGCGTGGTACTGGTTGTGTGACGAGACAGATCACCTCAATTCACAAATGTTTTGTAGAAATTAGTGAGCCCTGAAATACCACGTGGGTGGTGCTGGATGTGTGACGAGACACAGATCACCTCAATTCACAAATGTTTTGTAGAAATTAGTGAGCCCCAAAATACTGCATGGTACTGGATGTGTGACAAGATACTGCGTGGTACTGGATGTGTGACAAGACACAGATCACCTCAATTCCCAAATGTTTTTTAGAAACTTGTGACCCCCAATTTGAGCAGTAGGAAAAGGGAAGTGCTCATGCCACTGTACAGAGCACTGGTGAGACCTCACTTGGAGTACTGTGTGCAGTACTGGAGACCGTATCTCCAGAAGGATATAGACATCTTAGAGAGAGTTCAGAGAAGGGCTACTAAAATGGTGTACGGCTTGAAGGAGAAAAGTTACCAGGAAAGGCTTAATGATCTTAACATGTACAGCTTGGAAAAAAGACGAGACAGAGGAGATATGATAGAAACATTTAAATACGTAAAGGGAATCCACAAGGTAGAGGAAGGAGTATATTTAAAAGGAAACAAAGTAGCAAAGCAAGAGGACATAGTCTTAGATTAGAGGGGCAAAGGTTTAAAAGTAACATCAGAAAGCATTATTTTACTGAGAGGGTGGTGGATACATGGAACAGTCTTCCAGTTGAAGTGGTAGAGGCCAAAACAGTAATTGAATTTAAGCAGGCATGGGATAGAGCTGTGTGAAGTTGGCACCCCATGTTCGTAAAACGTGTATAAAAATATACCATTCGTTTGTGCTACGTTTGTGCTGGTTTGTGCTGCAAAAATTAACGTTTGTGCTGGTTCGCTTCTAAAGTTATTGCACATTCAATTTTAGATTATGTGAATTCAAGCCCCCTCTGCACCTTTCATGCTCCATCTTCCCATATTCAGCTATTTACCCTCAACTTAGTGTCACCCCTCTCTCCTTAGATTGTAGCTCTCGAGCAGATCCTCTTGCCAATGTTCTGTATTGTCCAACCTGTATGTATGTTTGTTCGTTGTCACCCATTGTACAGCGCTTCGGAACCTGTTGGTGCTTTATAAATACGAGTAACTGTAATATCCCCTAAACCAAACCTCACAAAACTTTGTTATGTAGCACAAATCATCACAAATGAATGGTCTAATTATTTTTTCAATTTTAATAACAATGGGTGCAAAGTGGGCGGGGTTTCATCAAATACAATGCGCAATTCTTCTGAAACGGAAGCGGCACAAACGTTCATTTTTGCAGCACAAACCAGCACAAACGTAGCACAAACGAATGGTATATTTGTTTTTTAAATACAGTAACATGGGGTTGCAAGTGAAAGTGGTCGCGCGGGCTTGAGTTCACATAATCTAAAATTGAATGTGCAATAACTTTAGAAGCGAACCAGCACAAACGTTCATTTTTGCAGCACCAAACCAGCACAAACGTAGCACAAACGAATGGTTATATTTTTATACACGTTTTACGAACATGGGGTGCCAACTTCACACAGCTGACACCGCAGACGAATGGAGTAAAGAAAAAAAAAACGGACGCTTGAATGTTTGAAAAGAGAAACGCTGTTTGCAAAGAAACTACTGAGCGAAAATGTCTGAAATTTACATATAAGATCCAATGAATGATAATAAAAAGGGCTGTTACAGAAAAAAGAAGAAACTTAAAAAAAAATCAGAAACATTTTTTTTGCAAAAAAATCCCGAAAAATGCTTACAAGATCCTAAAAAATCTATAAATAAAGAGACTTTTTACTGCAGAATATTATAATAAACGGTCTATTAGATATTGAATTAAAACGGGAAAAATTTTAACATTGAAGCAAATGGGATTCACCTGAATAAACCTATGGAATGAAGCCACCGAATGGCAGGGCATTTCGGCAATTTTCACTGCTGGTTTTTGTTCTCTGAATAGAAGAAGCATTGCTTCTCTATAGGGGATTTAACTGCCCTCGAACAGGCACCGAACAGGCACCGTATGTGCAGGTAATTCGCCAACATTTGGCAAACTGCCTGCTCTCTGGATAGCCGAATGGCCAAGAAAGGTAACCGAATGCTGAATTTCAGCGTTCGGTTACCTTTCGCTAGCAATTTGGAGCTCTTTGAATTACCCTGTTTTCTTTTTCTTACCTCTTTGATTTTCATTGTGCTTAACCGGTGGTAAACACTAGAGTTCTCTGGCAAAACAAGCATCAGAAGTGGAAACTGTTGAAAATTCTTAACGGAATTATTTGTTCAAGAGAGGAACTCTAAAATGGACTAAAATGAGAGAGAGTTAAGCCAAGCAACAACCCTTGAGACGTTTTATGATTGTCAAGTATATAATGATACCAAGGAGAAGATATACGATGTCATTAAGCAGCTCGTTGACTCTTGTTTCACCTTAGTTGGGAAGATGAAAGGCAGAAACTTGAATGAGTCACCCCAAACTCTGAGGTTTGTCAAGAAAATGCATTAAAACCGAGCGAGGAGAGATTCACGAGTGCTATTGATATGTTATGTGCATTGATATGTGCGTTGATATGTGCGTGTGTGTTGGGGTGGCTAGTTTTGTGTGTTGGTGGCTGGGTTGTGTGTTGGTGGCTGGTGTGTGATGGGAGTTGTGGGTTGGTTGGTTTTGTGTGATGGAGTTGTATGGGTGGCTGGTTTTGTGTGATGGGAGTTGTGTGTGTGTGTGGGTGGCTGGTTTTGTGTGGTGGGAGTTGTGTGTGTGTGTGTGGCTGGTTTTGTGTGATGGGAGTTGTGTGTGTGGCTGGTTTTGTGTGATGGGAGTTGTGTGTATGTGCTGGGTGGCTGGTTTTGTGGATTGGAGTTGCTGAGCAGAGAATGGGTGTGTGTTTTGCAGGTATAAGATGCTGCTATGGTATCTTTTCTTTACTTTTCCAGTTTTATAAGAGTCCCTCTTCCCTGTCCCTGTTTACCCTGGGCTGCCTATTTACTGGTGATGCAGTGAATGCAGCCTGGCCCCCTCTATGCAGGACCTCACCAGGAGCCAGGCAGCTCAATGACAAATTTCTGATCACTGCAGTGCTGGTTAAGGAAAGGTTCCACTTAAACAGCAGTAAGCAGACAGGGCTTCATATTCTGCTGATACCACCCTTTACCTGCCGTTTACTGTCATCTTCTCTCTCTGCACACAAATCACATCCTCTCTCCCCTCTCCTATAGCTGCTGCGGGGCAGGGGAGGAGCTAGGGAGGGAGGAGAGGGGGATTTTTATTCTATTCTATTTTATTCCTAATGCAAACGGCTGGGTGGAGTAGAGGTAATGTCACCGCTCTGCATGGTGAGAGCCTGTGGAGTCATGGGTTCGATCCCAGCAAGCAACCTCTCCAGTAAGTGTCCTTGGCAAGACACCTAACGTACATACTCGCCACCCAGGACATACTTGAAAACGAGAGAAATCTCAATGTATCCTTCCTGGTAAAATCCTTTCACAAAAAAAAAACGTGCTGCTCGTTGTTTTAGAACACAGCTCAAAGCTGACACACAGTGACAGTGGCACCACCTAGTACCCCATAATGACACTCCAATAATCACTGTTACCTGGGGCGACCCGCCCCCGCCACTCCTCTAAGTACACCACTGCTCTGTGATATGCTCACACACAAGTTTTGGCGAACTGCCAGCAAGTATGGTGCTGTTTGAAGGCAGTGCAAATCCCCATAGAGAAGTAATGGTTAATCTATTCAGAGACACCGAACAGCAGAGAAATGTCAGTGAAATGCCCTGATGTTCGGTGGTTTCAATCAGCAGGTTTATTCAGGCGAACCCCATAGGTTTCAATGTTAAAAATATTCCTGTTTTTATGCAATATCTAATAAACCATTTATTATTTTAATCTGCAGTAAAAAGTCTTTATTTATTGATTTTTTTTTTAGTACCTTTTAGTAATTTTTCAGAATTTTTTTCGGCAAAGTTTTCTCCCCTTTTTTTTAATAGCGGTTTTTCTTTTTTCTGTAACAGAACTTTTTATTATCAATCATAGGATCTTATATGTAAATTCCAGACATTTTCGTTCAGTAGTTTTTTTTTAAAACAGCAGGCCACGGGTTTGCGGTGGCGGCTTTCAGCGGCTGACTCCCTGCACTTTGGGGACTCTGCAGTGAATGGTGAATTCACTGCAGGTTGGGGAAATTTTATTCCCGGAAGTGTTGACGTCATTTCGGTGCTCTGTGAGTAACCCATTTAGTGGTGAGGTTTTTTGCTGCTCACTGGAAAGTGCCAGCCTAAACCTTGCCTACCCAGGACATACTTGAAAATTTGTGAAATCTCAATGTATCCTTCCTGGTAAATTACTTTGCAAAAGTAAAAAACAAATATATTTTTTTTTTGTGTCACCTTAGGGGGTGGTGCCATCTGGTGCGGGCCGCCCCCGCCCCCCCCCTAGGTGCGCCCCTGGCACAGGGAGCCACTTGGAGCAGGATACAGCTTGGCAATGGAGACCAGAGTCTGAGAAAGCTTGTTAAGATACACGATACACAGGATGGCACTGTAGCAGGATACACAGGATAGCAATGGAGACACAGAGTCTGAGGAAGCCTGTAAAGATACACAATACAGGATGGCACCGTAGCAGGATACACGGGATGGCACTGTAGCAGGATATACGATACACAGGATGGCACTGTAGCAGGATACACAATACACAGGATGGCGCCGTAGCAGGGTACACGATACACAGGATGGCACTGTAGCAGGATACACAGGATGGCGCCGTAGCAGGATACACAGGATGGCACTGTAGCAGGATACACATGATAGCAATGGAGACACAGCTTGGCAATGGAGACCAGAGTCTGAGGAAGCCTGTTAATGCAGCAGCACTGCATCATGGGAGATTGCCCCTTAAATAAGGAAACACAGGGAGGTAATTGAGACACCTGTGACTGCTGCAGTGGTTGACTGAGGTATTGCAGGCAAATAGGCAAAGGGCTGTCAGGCTGGAATAATCACCTTATGGGGCTTCTTGCGACGGCGGCTACGTGTAACCTGACAGACAGATAGGATGTTTTGTAGTGTTTCCACAGGGGAAGCACAAACTACTGAACTACTGAGCTCCTACCAGTGTGTGGACTGAGATTATATAGGGGTCAGTGCCAGGTCAACCCAATAGACCCATCTACAGCTCCCCTGTCTACTATTCAAGTGGGAGGAAGGAGTTCACTTATGGCCCTATTGCTTGAGACTGCTAACTCCCAGGACACCCTTCCAGACCAGGCCCTCACCTGCAGTCCAGTAACCATCTCATGCCCCCACATAGGGTGGCCCAGGGTGTAGCTATATGCCAGGGAGGAATGTCACTATCAAGGCAAGACTACGGGGACTCAGACCACTGGTGGAGAGGAGACACCAGGGAAAAGAGTGGCCTGCGCATCCTGACGTCCCTCTGGTTGGGTTCCGACTGGAGCCAACACAGCCACCCTGGGATGAAGCTGGGTGCGATGACTCATTAGGAAAAGATGTCAAGCCATCTTCATTATTATTTATTATTGTCCTTTATATAGCGCCAATATTTCCATCAGCGCCGATCAGTGGGTAAAATGTAGACAGGGTTACAATACATTGAGACAAGACAACAATTGACAAATCATCACAGGAGGAAGTGAGGACTCGATTCACGTGGAAACTTCAGAGCAGAGATCCTACCTTGGTCATTCAACTGCGTTTTGAGCCAGACCAAGCTCTTATGGCACTCTTCCAGGCCCATATCTCTGCACGTTACAATCATAAGGAGACGAGTTATCCTTGTACATGGAAGAGTTAATATTGTTTATGCAGTTAGCATGCTCACAATTTTATGATAGATTGACAGGTCTGTCCGCCACATGTGGACATGCGTTCTGCATGCTTTTTTGCGCCATCGAGTGGGGCTGCATCACCATGTGATACATAGTGTTTGAAGTGTAATAAAGGATGAAAAAGGAGAACATATGGCTTCAGGTGAAACATCCGTGAGTTTTTTCATCCAATAAAAGGTGATAATCCCCATGGCATTTCACAGGACATCAAAAACAGGATTCAAACACAGTGCAAATGGCAAAGGATTGTGTATCTTAAAAGGCCAGATTTAATACTCAAGTAATATTTTTTCTAGGTTTTTGTTTTTATTTTTTAATTTCTTCATCCAATGGCTCCAGAGTCTTGCCTGGTCATCCCTTACCTCTATTAACTTAGTATACAGACATGCAAACCTGTCATTTTTGCCTCGTTATTTGCCATATATGAATAGCATTTAGCTTTTCCTAAAACAATGTATGTAGCTATTACTGTAAATCTATATCTATTCATATATGTACAATGGATTGTTGGGACGGTGAATAAGCTTAAGAGTCCCATGTCATGTATAGAGGAACGATTTAGTGGAACGCGGTAAAGAGGAGAGGCATGGTTCATTAGAATGCGTATCATGCATGAAATAAATAAGCAGGCATATGACATATGCATTAGCTGAGGAACCCGACACATGGAAATGGCGAAACGCGTCGCAGCATTTTAAATCTTTGTTTTTAATATGTTTTTAATAAATGGTTTTATTTCGACTGATGCCTGCATCCCAGACGTTCCTGCTGCTCCAGGAGATTGGGCTTTCATAGAGGTTTTGCCAGTAAACAACCTCCGGGCGATTGGACGACTCTTTCTTTTAAGAAAAATGTCTTTATTTAGAAAAGGCTTGGGACAGCCGACAAACAGTCCATCTGCAGCATGAATAGAGTGTGGGTGGCTCTCGTTTTGTGAGTGGGACATTTTCGTACAATAATTATTCTTTGAATTGATACAGAGTTACACTATGCTTTTTTCTTGCTTCATTTTATTCAGTTTCAGGAGGTGTATCAATTCTGGATCTAATTGGTGTATAATATCATCACAATATTACAGTTATTTGTTCCATAGGAGATGCACTAAGGTATTCTTTTGGTTCGCAAAAGTATGTGAAAGTCCTGAGAACGGGCAACGCCACAAGATGTGTGATGGTCCTAAGAATGAGCAACAGCACTAGTGGGCTGCCCTACGGTGGATCCCCGCTCAGGTCTCAAAAGCTTGTACCTCGATGGTGCCATTACAGAGGTGGCTGAACCTTATGCAAATCAGTCTATCACCCAAAAAAGGCTGCCAGAACTGAAATGCCAAGGCAGCCTCCCCTGCAAGAGAGGAACTCTACCCACCGATGATCGTTTTGGCCTTGTAAGACCTCGTCAGGAGGACATAGTGTCCTGTCGGTGTTTTGTTTATTCTGGATGGTGGGAAGCAGCTTTTTTGGAGCAAGCGACAGGCACCTGTATATTTATTCTGGGCACCCCTGTTTTTCTTTGGCACTAGTGAATCATCTTTTGGGGTGTTCGGTCGTGGGATCGATTTTCATTAATGCATGGAGCCTTTCCACTTAACTGCTGACCATGAGACACCAAACTGTGTAAGTGTAAGACCATGAGACACCAAAATGTGTAATTCGCCCCAAGGACCAGAAACAGATCCTGTCTTTTCTTGTTACTGCCGAAAGATGCAGGTTTAAGTTTAGCCACAAGAGACTAAAACATAACAAGCTGAAACATGGGATATCACATCAAGGTATTATTTCAGCATGATTTCTTGGAAGATGGCTTTACTCAGCGTTCCGTGATGATTGGACGTGCGTTTGGAGTGCTGACTTTTGCTGGAGAAACGCTCGCTTTGCACCCCTGGAGCTAAATCAGCCCCATTAAAAGTCAGCGTCCTATGCAGCCTAACTGCTGTATATTACTGAGGATGTTTTTATTGCATGCTGTACCCTTTAATTTGATTTATCTTACGTCTAGGCTGTCATTTAAAACATGTGTTATGGTATCCTATTTCCATTTATATATCACACCGCAGCAGTTGCGTTAGGGATACCCTGGTGGTCGCAGCGATGCAGATTTTGTAATCTCAAAATACGGGCTTACATAATACAGTAAATAGCAATTAAAGGGAGCGCACCATGCAATGTAATTCCCCACAGAGAAATGCTAAGGTATTGAGTAAATCAGCATCATGAGATACACTGAACATCCGCCACATTAAAATCACCTGCCTAATATCGTGTAGGTCCCTCGCGTGATGATGTGTCAAAGCAGGGACTCCACAAGACCTCTGACTGTGCCCTGTAGCATCTGGCATCAAAACATTAGCAGCAGATCCTTTAAGTCC
>RXON01001237.1:0-38229 GCA_009667805.1 Leptobrachium leishanense | reverse complement strand
GTCCGGAAAGATAGCAAATTGATCGTAGGTCGGGATAGAGCCCCAGGATGTCTCAGGGCACGCAAATGTCCTCGCGAGGTTTATAATAGTGAAGACGAAGTAAGACATCTTTAGGCGCCTTAGCCGGAGCTGACGGTGGTTTAGGAAAGTCGATGAATTCTGTCAAACAGGAGGGAATCCGAGGTGGCTTCAGGCAGGAGGTGTTGAAATAGTTCAGTAAACATAATCCGGAAGGTCATGAGCTGATATCGAATCTGGGATACCTCTCACTTTCAAGTTATGGCGACGTGATCTATCCTCCAAATCCGCAATTTTAGTAAGTGCCCCCAGAAGTTGAGATTGTAAATCCTCCACTTGTTCTGTCAGAACATTATGTGCCCCTGCAAATTCCGCCATCTTTGCTTCCAATCTGTCTGTGCGGTCTCCTATTTCTTTGATATCTTTTTTAATGTCCGCCGCCACGCTGTCTAGGCGATTCGACAATGCATCAGAAAGGGCTGCCAGCATAGGTGCTAGTTTGGCCGTCACCACGTCAATCCCTGAGCTGTCTTCAGCGGGGGAGGCAGATGCACGTGGGGACGAGGAGGTTGAGCCGCCGCCATCTTGGGAGCCCCCAATGCCGCGCTGTCTTGGCTCTTCGGCGTGAAAAAGTCGGCGGAACCCGCTTTTTTGGTACCGCTGGGAGGACATACTGCTGCTCCACTGGTTCCCCCGGTCCTGTGCTGCAGCTGCGCTTACTGTGAGTCGTTTTTTCCTCGTGTTTAGTGGGTCTCTAGTGCGGAGCTCCGGCGCTAACAACGTCCACCATCGAACGGAGTCAGCCACGCCCCCCAGTTTAGCTCTTTTAAGTAACATGTTACAATGGTGGGTCATGTAGTTACATTATTGTAATGCTGCAAGTGCAAAGCGGCAGAATGAGTTATACAATGAATGTACATGTAGTAAGTTAAGTTTCTGAAGGTGTGTTTTGTGACTTTGCGTGGCCGCTGCAAATACAGTGCATACACATACTACATCTATTATCCGTAATCAATAGGGCAGGGCATAAGCAGCATTTGTTGTACAATCATTCGTTACCGCGGGCTCAGGCAGGATTTGTTTCTATACAGGAGGGCACCTAGTAGTAAAGTTTTATTAGATGAGAGTTTTTCAATGTGGGGCAAAGGATAGATTAGGGTCCAACCACAGATATTTGAGAGAAGTGACTGTGTCAGCGAGCGCCGAGCGTGCCATTTTTGTCGCAACACATAGATGTGGATTTTGCAATTTGTGTAGTTTAGGTTTTGTTCCAAAGAGCATCGTTACAGTTTTGTCAGCATTTAGAAAAGGTTTCTTGTGTTTGATCCACTTTTCTACCTCTGTGAAGTGAATTGTTTTTGCAGCACGGCCTCCACCAGCTGCGGGAGATTTGGTTTGCTTTGCTGGTATATATAGATTTTACAGTGTCGTCTGCGTAGTTACATATTATGTACAGTTGAGACTTTGCAGACATTGGGCAGATCATATCATTTAACTTTTATGAATATTGTGAATAGCAGGGGACCTAGTAGTATTGAGCCTTGGGGTACACCGCAAGTGACAGGGAGGGGGAGGGAGGAGCTGCCAGAAATTGACACATATTGTGATCGGTCGGCGTAATGTTTACTTCTGATTTTTTTTTATAATTGAACCGTAATATATATATATATGTCTATAGTAGTATATATATATGCACTTTAGGCCATAGGTAAATAAATACAGAATGCTGGGTATATAGTTGGATTGGACCCAATAAAAAAAAAAAAAAAAAAAAAACGTAGTATATACATTTTGGCAATGGCCATATGTTTGTTTTTAATTATTTAGCACGGGGTGCTTTTTCTCTCTTTTGGCGATTTCTGATGGTCTATTGAATGGATTTTGGTAGCATGCTTACAAATATAACCTAGCACTTTGTTAGTATCTAGGGACATTACAGAAATGAATTTACTGATATACTTAGGGAGATACTAGAAACCTATAACAGCTACCTGCACTAATATTTTGTTATCGCAGTCTGTTGGTGTGCCTATTATGGCTAATACTTCCATTCACATAATCTTAATGTGTTGATTTGGACGAATCCATTTTTCGGCAAATTAAATATCGCCTGGGCTGTGAAATATATGAACTTATGTGCGAGTTGCATTGTAGTTGTACCCGTTCTATCCATTTATCCGTTTAAACAATACATTGTTTTCCTATTTCTGGTTTAAATAATAGACGCATTAGGGCATCATATGAAATGAGTACCCAACCTAGGGACTAACTGTTATCCTCTTGATCAGGGAATAACATTATTCTATGATATTTAAATGTGATAAGACCTTAATAGCAGTCATATCTATTTTTTGCTAACCCTCAAGGGTTAAATTGGTATTCTACTCAAATCCAGGAATCATTATAGATACATTGTATTTGATTTAGCGGATAATCCCCTGTATGGGTTACTTTGGAGCTACACCTTATAACAATCTGCTCACAAATTGTGTAATTATCTACAAGTATATTCGTTATTTTAGGACAGATATATTGGTCCCAGCACGAATTGCGCATTTGTCTAGTAGTAAACTGGTAGATCGTAACTGGTTTACAAACTTTTGGGGATCCCATCAGCGATTTATGTTGTGAGTGAATTGAACACCTCCAGTACCAGAGATACCAACCTAAATGCGTGATTAGCTTGTTAGATGTACTTAGAAAGGTTTTTGTCACTGGAATTTACCTATTCAGGTTAATGATTCTATCATTGCGATTATAGAGTGTTAACTCCTAGTGACATATTCTAATGCATTCCCATATTCATTTCTATTTTGTATTGCCCTACTAACAGTGAATTATATCCTGAGGTATTTACAACTACCTGCCAACGAATTCAGCTATTGGCATTCAGCACTAAGATACTACCCAAAGTGTTATGATTGATTGACAGATACATTTAGCAGGGTGTTTATTTACTTACCCAATCGAAGGTTAATGTCTCCATATTGAGATTATGTAGTGGGAAACTTCCAACTACATACTCCGTGTATCTCCATATGACGTATATACATTATACCTTGTAGTCTATTTACAGTGGATTATATATTGTATCATTCACAACTGCCTTATTAACGCATCCAGCTACTATTATGTATTTATTATAGCTACTAAGTGGTGATGTGTACAAATACTCAATAAACCATATAACGTTTATTAAGACAAACTACCCAGACACTTATTCTATTACCTATTATTACTAAATTCCACTTTGAGATTTTAGGCTGAGTACGTTGAGGTCTATTCACAATTATTACCAACAGGCGCACTCGACAGTTCGCCCTGACTCTATCCGTAGATCATAAGTTAATTGCCAGCACCTATTATGTAGTAACTATTTAAATGTTTTTACACTGTTCTATTATGTTTGTGTTGTATATGAAAATCAATAAAGAATTTTAAGTACTAATTAATCATATAACAACATTCTAATAATTACCGGCACATGTGGCATCAGTATAATTTTAGCCTCAGGCAAGATAAAAATAGCCACATCTTTCTGTTCTTGTTTTCTTTCGTAAATACAGAATGCGCCTGTAGTGTAAACATGTAACATAGTGACTATATTTCCTGCATATTTTTTTTTTCTATTATTCTGTATATTTGTGTTGTTTTTAATATCTTGCATTGTATTACTTTGTATTTCTGTATCTGTAACTGTAACACTTCAATGTTGTTGAACCCAGGACATAGTTACTAGTTGAAAAACTTGAAACGAGAGAACTCTCTCAATGCATCCTTCCTGGTAATAAAATCCTTTATAAATAAATAAAATAAATAACTAATAAATAAATATTTTGTGACGTCACTGACTTTAGAACTATGAGATCATGGGAGTAGAGTAGTAGTGGTGGGTCAAGCTGGTAGAGTAGTGGCGGAGACTGGAGAGGAGGGGTGTCGCAATACGTTCGGCAATTATAGTTTATAGATATATAATTTTTTTTCAGTATGCATATATTTACGTCTTATTATATTTTTTGATTTGGCAGGAAACAGGAAGAAGGCAGCGGCAGCAGCAGCAGCAGTGACTAATGCCACGGAGCAGGCGGCGGCGGCGTCCGACGAGCCACGGGCGACCACCAGCTCTTGTATATATTATATAGTAACTATACTACTGTTCTATTTTGCAACGACGTTTGCTCAAAAACAGAAACCTTTTTTGTTTACTGTGTATTTTCATTTAATTTTTTTATATATTAGCAGCACAAGAGGTGCAGCACGACCCCGAGGAGGGAGAGAGGGAGCCGCAGGAGGAGGCCACCAGTCCAGGTTTTTTTTTTTTTACTGTTGTATGTATTTTGCAACGACTTTTGCTCAAAAACACAAACCTTTTTTGTTTACCGTGTATTTTCATTTAATTTTTTTATATATAGCACCGGAAGATATATTGGTGGTGGTGGTGGTGGAGGAGGATGAGGAGGAGGAAGAGGAGGGGGAGTCGGAGACACAGGAGGCCGCCAGCACTGGTATAGTGTTATATTTTTTAAAGAGTTTCAGTCATAAATATAACCTGCTTTACTTTTACTTACTGTATTTTCCTTCTTTCATTTATTGGATATATAGCAGCCGGAGAAGCCAGACCTGACAGGTCCAGCATCAGGAGGACAATAGGGGAAAAACTGCAGGCAATTCAAAATAAAGTTCATGCCATGGGAGTTGCTCCAGGGCTTGACTGAGAACGTGGACAATGTGGTGGAAGACTTGGAAAGGCTCTTTGAGTGACCAGCCTCCTCCTTCTTCCTTCCCTATTCACAATTTCACACATTGTTAATTTCATTTGTTTGTTTGTTATTGTTAGTGTTTTGACTGTTTCCCTGTTGGGCAGTTTTTCCTTTTTTTTTTTTTTATTGTAAATAAATGTTCATATTTTTCTATATTTTCCTGTTTGTGTGCGTTGCTTTTCCTTACTTAATAAGTTAATATGTATTGTATTGCTACTTTCCACACTGTTAAAAATTATATGTACATACATTTATTGACATTTCTATGGACACTTTGTCATAAATTTGTCAACATATTTGTGGCCATGAATGTGACTGTGCAGTGTGCAATCATGTGCACCACATTAGATTACTACACTAGTGCCTCCCTGGCCAAAAAATGTCACACACTAACACAACCTTCTTGTACTGCCTTGAGATTTGATTACAATACATTTTACCGTGGCATGGTTTTGTTAAGCTTAGGCGATGTCACAACAACATGGATTTTTGTCCACTCCGCCACAGTCACATTCATTCATTGTATAACCAAGAATTTATAAAAAAATATTGATGGCAGGACTGCGTGAAGTCTTCTCCGACACAACCCAAAGATCAGTGCGGCTCAGGTCTAGTTTATTTGCCCCTGTAGTGTTCGCGGCTTCAAGTTCACGCAACACCTCCTCCCAGCTATGAGCTCTCTCTCTCCCACCGCTGCCCGCTAAGACGCTGCCCGGCGCCAATATGGTCACGTCTTTGCAGGAAGACAACAGTGTGGGGGAACGGCAGCTGCCGACAGTCCAGCCAAGACCTCATCGTGTGAGGGGTGTGTGAGGGCATGTGTGATTGTTGAGAGGATGAGGGGTTTGGGGCGTGTGGTGAGGGGGGTGATGGGTGGGTTGGGCCGGGTGGGGTGTGGTGGGGGGGTGAGGGGTTTGGGGCGTGTGAGCGTTGTGAGGGGGGAGGGAGGCGGGAAGCGAGAGAGAGGTGGCGTGATGTGGATGATGTGAGGGAGAGGGTGGGAGGATAAGGGAGGGCAGTGGCAGTTCCTCCTCCACCCTGTCCTTACATGTACTCCAGCCTGTGCAGAAAAGGGGGCCAAGGTTTACCACCGATGAGAAAAATGCTCTGTTGGCGGCGGTGGTGTCCGAAAAGAAAAAACTTCTCATCTAAGAGTAACAAGGCCATGAAGAGAGAGGGCTGCATGCTGGGGAGTACGGGTGAGGGATGCTGTTTACAGTTTTTTAGTTAACACGGTCCAGCACACAAACCCATTGAACCATTGAATGCATTCGTCACCGGTAAGTAAATTAAAAGATTTTTTATAGATCATGAATATGAATAGTAATGGGCCGAATGAACAGAACACACCCGTATTTGCCTTGCATTCGAACTTTAGAATTTGAACATAGAACACAATGTAAGTCTATGGTTCTCCAAAAGTTCGAAAATTAAAGTGCCCTTAGAGAGGGCATATATATATGTGTGCAAGATAGGCTACTGCCCTGGGGGAACAGGAAATAAACAAAGAAAAAATAAAGATTTTAAAAAAATGTGCACCTATTTGAGTATTTGTATAATCATGACTAACTACCGAATTTGAAATGAAGTATCAAATGGATATCCATTATTATCCATTTGATGATAGTTCGTTTGAAATCTGTTAAAAAAGGTGTGGGAAAGGTTTTACAACAAGGTGTGGAAAATGTTTTAGCCCCATAGGGTTCACTTCATTGTTAAAAAAATTCACATTTAAAATGCAATATCTACCAAACCTTTCTTATAATATTCTACAGGTAAGGTAAGGGTGTCTTTAATATTTATATTGTACTTTTTTTTATTTTTTTATTTTTGTTCGAAATTTTTTCCAATGGTCCAAAAAGTTTGCTGTTTGAACTTTTCGAACTGCCGATGTTCAAATCAACTTTTCAAGCTGATTTAAACCGGCAGCCCATCCCTAATCAATCATGATGAATAGGTAGCACACCTGACTAAACAAACACAGTATAGGACCGAACATTATAATGTTCATTGTTCACTGACCCAACAATGAATAAATGCAATTTTTTTGTTGTTTTTAAAAATAATAATTGTTTTGTCAATAAATGCTAATGAGTGGAGAGGAGACACATGATATAACTTGTTAACAAAACTATTTATTTATTGTAGCACAAAACATAGTAAAATAAAAAAATATCTTAATAAATCAGAACTGTATACTTAAATTGTTTACATATGTTGTCATAAATCACATAAAATTTGTCTCCTTTGCTGCAATCAGTTCTAACTTCTTGTAAACTGAGAAAATTGTTTAGTGACCCGACAATGAATAAATGCAATTTTTTAGACAATTTTTTTTACTAAAATAATTGTGTTGTTTAGCTATTATGACTGCAAACGCAAGGCGACTGTACAGCGCAAGTTGGAGAAAGAACAGAAGATGCGCCATGGGGAACTGAGCCTGTGGGAGAGGCGTCTGGTGGTGGATCATCACCCTCCTCTTGGATGTCACGACGGGTCAGGAATCGGGATACATACGACTACGGACGGACTATGAGCACGACAGACAGCAGAGAGCTGGTGAGTTAAATGAAAAGAAATAGATCGTTACATAAAGCAATCACTGTTGGTCAAAAAGAGTACAGAAATCACACTGATTGGCCAGGCCACAATTGCACCGTATAGCAAAATGAACTGATCTGCATGCAATTTCAGGGTCAGTTTGACTCTGAATAATTACCCATAATGTATGTAAAAAAAATTGGTCTTTTTCACAACACTTGAGACTTACCTTTTGATTGACATTCCTATTTTACGGATGCATCACACCAGAGGGATCAGCTCCAAGGCAGCACGTCTGGGGCCCGTTTCCAGTGAATACCTACAAAACAAACACACAAGGGATAAAGAATTAGGGAGAGGGGTAGAGGGAGCGGGGTAGGGAGGGAGGGAGTGAGGGGAGAGAACGAACCTTTATCCATCTGCTTGTTAAGTAAGTATTGTACTTTTGTCTTTAACAACGGTAGTCCGTAACGTGGCATGATGCATCCTGTGGGAATGGGAAGAAGAGTACCATCACCCGCTGTCAGTCCTCCTGCACGAGTGCACGTAAGTAATGTATGCGCGCTGCACACTCACACTGCAGGAAGAAAGAACACAATCCTAAATCAATTGCACAGATGTTACAGAATAAGAATTATAAACTTTGCTTGTTTCTTGTCTCCTATTACAGTTGAACAGCCATGTCCAATCCACCAGGATACCTTGGAGAGGCTGGTTTTAATTTTCAGACACAACGGCTTGGGCAGGAGATCAGGAAGCCAGACTGTGAACCGGCTTGCGTCTGCGTCCATAAATACCTTGTAATACAGTATTAGTGCACTGTTTATATTTTATTATTTATGTTCAATTATATATATTTGTATTACTAAAAGTCCCAGGAAGACATACTTGAAAACAAGAAAAAAAAATGTATCCTTTACGGTAAAATAGTTACTAGAAAAAAATATTATTTTTTTTTAAAAAAATATATTAAATTAATTCATTATGATTAAATTATTTATATCTTGTAAATAAATATATTATTTATTGTCTATTTATTGTAAATATATTAAATCCAAATTAAATTATTGATTGTAAATATATTATAGTCTATTTATTGTCAATTTAATTCATCTAAAATTTCTTACCATATGCAGTCTGTCTGCAGTGCAAAGCTCTCATAACTATCTTCCATCTTCTTCACCCATTTCAAGGTAAAAAAAAATTCAAAACTGTGAAAGGAAGAGGTATTTCCAGATTAATATATAATATAAAGCAGAAATAATTATTTAGAATTATGGTTTCGGCATAATGTAAATAATAAATAAATATGTTGAGCCACTCACCTGGGTGGGTGCCTGCCTAAGGGTGAAGGTTTCATAAGCTGTGTGGTGTTTCTGGTGTGGGCCTACTCTTCATCAAATACAAAGTTTACAAACTTTTAAAAATCTTAATCTATCTATCTATCTATCTTAAAAAAAACAAAAAAAAAAAAAAAACAACTGGGATTTATGAACTTCTACTAACTAAACTTGTGTGCTTGCATTTCTAGATTGAATCAAAACCTAGGGCCGGGTATCCCAGCTTCGGCAAGTTCACCTTCAGAAATGTCATTTGCTCTAACAGCTGGGGTGATAATTGGGAGCGCTGAGGGCACAGAATATTCCCCGTAATGGAGAAAATCCGCTCACTTTGTACAGTGGTTGGTGGACAAGAAAGGAGCTCCATGGCTACCTCTGCAAACGTAGGCCACACACCTCTCTTGTTCTCCCAAAACTGAAAAGGGTCTGTATTGGGTTCCAAAGGAGACTCAGCAAGGTATGCCGTAACAAATGTCTTAGCATTTTCAATTGGCCGTTTTTTGTTAGGTCCGACTCCGTATCCTGACCCATAACTCGTGTACATTTTTGTAAAAAATACAGGTCTGGGAACGCTGCTCTGAGCAGCAGCACTAGACCTCCTCTCACATGTGGGTGTGTCACTGTCATCATCCTCAATGACAGACTCCTCCAACATCTCCTCCTCTGTCTCCTCCTCTTCCCTCTGGAACTGTGCACGGTTTTTATGATCCCTGTCCCGTATCTTATCTATGAGTGTTTGCTGCCAAAATGAAAGGGAATCGTCACGAAGTGCAGACTTTCCTTTAAAAGTAGGGTTGCAAATTGTGGCCAGCATATACTCAGGACAAGGGGCAATGTGCTGTCTTATTCGGTACTCCAGCTGTTCATAAAGTCTGGTCAGAAGGGCAGTGACATCGGCATGTGGAGGTTTACCGCCAGGCAAATCTTCTCTGTTGGACAGAAAGTCATCCATAGAGTCACGGAGTTGGTAGAATACGGGTATGATTTCAGACAAGCTAGCACTCGCTCGGCTCAAGTGTTCTGTAGCTAATCGGAAAGACTTCAGGACTTCCACTGCCTGTTCCATCACGGCCCAGTCATCCCTGCCTAGTGGGCTGCTAATGCCAATGGAATGTTTGTACGCCATTGCGTGGATTGCTTTTTGCTGTTCGAGAATCCTTTCCAGCATGTCTAATGTGGAGTTCCACCTTGTTGCCACATCTTGTTTTAACCGGTGTTCTGGGAGTCCTGCCCTTTTCTGCTCCTGCCTAAGGAGCTGGCTAGCTCTTGCGCTGTGGTGGAAATGACCAGCAATTTTTCTGCACGATTCAACAAGTGCCCCCAACCTTCCTCCACTAATGCTCTCATCGAGTGCCTTTGTCACCACTAGATGCAGGATGTGAGCTGCGCACCGCACACCCACAAATCTTCCATCCCGGAGAGCCCTTATCATGTTGCTTCCACCATCGGTTACTACAAAACCCATTTGAGCTTGTGTACCAGACTGCTCCCCTAGCCACTGTGCCATCATGTTCTTCAGTGCATGTAAGATGTTCTCTGCGGTGTGCTGCTGATCCATAACCTCAGCGTGGAGGAGGAAGGAATGTAATGCTGTCTTCTTTTCTGCATCATCGGCACAAGGCCCAGCACTTTTTTTTTTGCCCCTGAACTTGTTGATGCTGGCTGCTTTTGCTCGGGCACATTGGGCTGCGACTGCCACCAATGTCCAGTCAAGGACAGAAAGGCATGCTGGCTATTTGGAGCAGTCCATAGATCTGTGGTGAAGTGCACTGATCGTCCAGCAGCCTTTCCCAGCTCCTCCTTCAAAACTCCAACACAGGACCGGTACATAGCTGGCACTACAGATCGACTAAATGTAGTGCGTGAAGGCACTTTATATTGGGGGAGAGAGCCTGCATGAGGCGCTTGAAAGAATCACCGCCTATCAAATTAAAAGAAGCACCCCCAACCGTTATTAACTCTGCAATGAGTCTGGTGATTTTTCGGGTCTGCTGCTTCGATATTCCCCTGGGCTGAAACCCACCAAATTGCTCCATAGTGGGCTGTGTGGAGGATGGCTGTTTGCTCAGACTTTTACTAGCTGCTGCAGAAGTGGGGTGTGTGTGGCACTGGTGGTGGGAGTAGATTCCCTAGTAGTGCTAGGCACTACAGTGCCGGTAGAGGAGAACTTTTTCTATTTCTAAAGCTAGCAGCACTGCCTTGTGGTGGGTTTTCATGTGTGAGTTCATGCCAGTGGTAGTGGGTTTGTTTGTTGACCACGGCTGACCCATGTTCCGCACAAATTACAATTGGCTGTACGTTTATCCGCACTTTCAGTAAAATACTGCCACGCTTTCGACCAACGGCGGCCACTTGTTGCTGATGAAGGTTCTTGTTTAGAGCCGCATTCTTCATCCAATTCCACACGCTGAACCTGGCCCGTGTATTCTGATGTAATAGTAGCAGTACTTTCAGTTTCTCCTTGTTGTTGTAACCCATGTTTATTGTTTTTAAACATTTTTGGGATAGTGGGGTGAGGGGCTCCTACTACTGGTGTGGTGGTGGTACTAGTGGCACTGGTGACGGGAGCACAAATTTTGATATTGGTACTAATAATTTCTACTTGGGACAGAGAGACAGGTGACACTGGTGATGCCGACGAGTTTTCACAGGAAAACAAAATTGGGGAACGATCATGTGTACTATGGTAAGGGGATAGGGAACCTTGAAAAGGGGGATAGGGAACCTTGAAAAGGAGTATAAGGCTGTAAATTGTCTTGCTCTTGTAGATACAAATTTAAATGAGATTTTCTATTATAGTCTTTGTGTGAATATAAAAATTCATCATCACCAGTGGGAGATGTTGAGTCCTGTCGCTGAATTCCTTCTCCCTGAAGGCTACTAGGATATAAGGAATGGGATAGAAAACCACCAGTATCTCTCTCTTGGGTTCTTCTATCAAGTTCAGCAGCAGTGGTGGTGGTGGTGGTGGCACTTTGTGATAGAGCTAAAGCAATTCCCTCCTGATACTGCAGAAGCTCAGTCTTGGGCTGCTTAAATGAATGATGACTTTCAAAAACCTTCCCACATACCTTCGTGCCTCTACTAGAATAAAACATCTCTGGTACTAGCACATTTTTTGACACAGTAGAAGTAGCACTAGCTGCCCCAGCCAGGGTACTTGTTGTGCTTCTACAAGTGGCGCTGGTTATTGTGCACGTTGTTTTTGGAGGAAGTGGAACTAGCTCCTTAAACTGCTGACACAGAATTGCTGACTTAGTTCTTGACTCAGATAAATACGTCTTACTCTTAAGCTCAGCCGCCTTGCCAGTAAAGGATGATGATGATGATGTTGTCTTTACTTGTTTGCTGGGTGGGACTGGGTTTCTCTTTCTCTGACTAGTACTAGTTGTACTACTGTCTGACTCTGTTCTGGTTGATTTGGATTTCCCTCGGGTTTTAATAATTGGCAGATCTTGAGAAACAGTGACAGCAGGACGACTTCCAAGCTGTTTATTTTTTTTACTGCCCTTTGAAACAGTCCTGCTGCGAGTACTAGTAGATGGGGCCGTCCTTTGAATGATGGTGCTTGGTGTGTCACCAGTGACACTGCTTGTCGAGTCCATGATGTTATGTTCTCTAAACAAATAAAAAATAAAACCATAAATAAAATATTTTGTAACTGAATTTTTGTATATAATATATATTTATTTATTTATTTATAAAGGATTTTTTACCAGGAAGGATACATTGAGATTTCTCTCGTTTTCAAGTATGTCCTGGGTTCAAGAACATTGAGTGGTTACAGAAATACAAAATACTTAGTAAAATGCAAGATATTAACACAAGACCAAATATACAGATTAACATAAAAATAAATATGTAGGAAATAAAGTCATTATGTTACATGTTACATGTTTACTTTTACATTGCATTCCGTATTGAGGTATGTTAATAGGGAAGTCTAAGGGACTTTAGACTGGGGAAGATTTGATGGTGTCTGTCTGGGAGGTTATTCCGTATTTGCGGTGCTCTGTAGTGAAATGAGGATCGAGCCACTTTCTTTTTGTATTGTGGTATAGCAAGTAAGCAGGTGCTGGACTGCTGGTCCTGGATCTGAGGTTATTATAGGATGAGGGAACTGCCGGGGAAAATATACAGTATAGGTCCAAAGACAAAAACAACCACTAATGGGCCACAGTGCGGTGGCCATCTGTAATAAGTATGGAGGGGGCACAATGGATCCCCCAATTCACTGCAGGGTCCAAGTGGATTTTCAAAAAGGTTATTTAGGAGTTAAGAATTAAATTATTTAGCACAATAATGTACACGTGGGTGCTGCATTGTAGGGAGTGTTTTTTTATGGGTGTGGCCCCCTGTGGGTGCAAAAACAAGGGGGCCCCATGACCTCCTTTTGCCCGGGGGCCACATTAGTTGTCCGCCCCTGGGCCCCCTGCATGGAAGATAAAAAAAATGAGACGCTGGACATGGACACACGGAGCAGTGAGTGAGAGAGAGGCGAGCACCGACACAGGCAATCAGGCATAATAAAGAATAGATAGATATCAGTCTCACTCTAGTCTACTCACTCAGTCTCTCTCCAGTGCACCAGTCCAGCACCAGCACTCAAAAGGCAGAGCTAAATGAATAATCATGAATAAAAAAAATACACAAGTATGAAATATATTTGTTAATAAATGTTGCCAGGATAAATTAAGAACAGAAGAGATATTATTACAAGTATTTTTTGTATTATTACTTTGAGTGGTTACAGTTGTTACAGAAACAGAAATACAATGTTCTTGAACCCAGGACATACTTGAAAACGAGAGAAATCACAATGTATCCTTCCTGGTAAAAATAAAAATCTTTTCAAATAAATAAATAAGTAGTTTACTAAACTTTACTTACACTCTCACAAGTCAGTCAGTCCAATAAGAGTCTCTGCACTCCCATTCCAGTCACTCACTGCAAATGCAAAGCAAAACGTTGTTTCTCTCCTCTCCACTGTCTCCAGAGTCCAGACTCATTCAGTGCTGTCTTCTCATTCAGTCAGAGAAGAACAAAAGCAATATGGCACACCCAAGAGGAATGGAAGTGTATAATGTACCCTGCACTGCCTGCAGTCAACAGGAAGTGACAGTGTGTGTCTGTGCCAGCCGTCAGTGGAAATTGCAGAAAAGGAAGCAGCTGATTGGACTATGCATGCAGTAATCCAACCCCCAAAGATGATTTTAGAGCATAGAATCACCAAAAAACACAACCAAAACAGTTGATTGAAGCCTATGGGGTATAACTTTCCCAGTCCACTCCTTGTCCTTGTGGCAAAAACAAACATTTCAATAAATTATTAAAAAATCCTAAAAAAAATATAAAAATAAAGAGACTCTATACTGCAGAACTACAGATTCATATGCTGCATTAATATACTGTAGACTACAGGTGCCGCCTGCCTGGCCTGCCATTGTGTGGATTCTATTCTTATGCTGCATTTATTATACTGCAGAGAGAGGCGCTTCCCCGCAGTGTGTGGAGGATTCATATGCTGCATTAATTATACTGCAGAGACTGAGGCGCCTCCCCGCAGTGTGCGGATTCATATGCTGCATTAACCACTTAGCTGCTAGGGACATGCTCAGCGCCTCATGCATGCCAACTTGCCAAGTGCTCCTCCTGTGCTATGGATGCGCTGTGAGCGGTGAGCGAGCGCGTCCCTAGCACAGGAGGCAGGCAGCAATCATCATCAACCGGGATTCCGGCCAATTGCTGTGCCCCCAGGTGGGGGCCGGATCCAGGCTTATTCAGCACATAAAGGCGTCAGGTCACTCACAATCCTCTCCCAGAGCTGGCTGACATCTTGGATGTCGGCCAAGCTTCCGGGATCTACCCCTGGTGACGAGTCGACTGGCGTCATCGTGAATAGTGCAATGACGTCAGTTCTGCAGTTAAGCCCTAACTGCGACTAATGTTGGAGATAGGGGGGGGAGTTCATTGGAAACCCCTATCTCACGATCCACGGCAGCTATCGGTTAATGTGTTAATGTTTGGTATCGTTGGATTGACCAGAGCATGGCCTTTTTTCCAACGATACCAAACATTGTCAATGTTAAATAAAAAAAATATTATGAAAATATAATAAAAAAAATAATATTTTTTTGTGTGTTGTTTTTATTAATGCAGCAATATTGTTGCCATTTCAATTATATAATGTGAACAATGATGCTGCACTAAGGATTTTTCTATGGGGTGCGTTTGTTAAAAATAGTGTAATTTATTTTTCAGCCAAAAAAATGGAACATTAACAACTAGTAGTGTAGTACTACTAGTCCACATTTCAAATTTTTTTAACAAGCACAACTCATATAAAATATATTTATAACCGCAAACGCTCGCATGTTAAATGTGAAAAAAGCACTTTATTCATTGTTTATTTACATTTACACCTTGTAAATTATTTATGAAAATTCCAATTTTATTGAATTTTTTTTAATAATATAATACAGACAGGACATGACGCATACATATATATTTATTCTTATTCATATAATAATGATATATTATGAATCTGCCGAGTCAGCCAGAAAGAAGAACGATATATAACATGTCTGGGACTGGGTCATATAATAAAATGAAGTTCAAAACGCGTTTAAACATGATGAGCGAAACCGTTACAAAAAATAGCTCAGCAGCACAGCACACAAGGCGTGAACCGTGAAGCCGTGAAATGCCTCAGGAGTGAAAGGATTAATTTCTTTTTGTCTGTTTTAAATCATTTTATTTGTTGTTTTTTTTTAGTTTCAGTTTGTTTTTTTGATCAACAACGTCATCCATTAGTATTTTTAACTTTTAAAACCTTTTGTTCTGTTTTTTATTTTTAAAGTCAGACGGTCAGTTTTGGGTTTCTTAAATCGTTTTGTTAATTTTTTTAATGTTCCATTCATTTAATACCATTTATTTAATATGATTAAATAAATTTGTGAAATGCATATTCAAATTATCGTATCACATCTATAGAATTGTCGTATCTTATCGCCAGCAGAATTATCGAGTAGAAAATTTTCAAAATCCGAACGAACCGAATCGAAACAAAAAAAACGGTGCTGCAGTGCACAAGACTACTTCTTACGAAAAAAAAAGAAAATTTACGAAAGCACGAACAAAAAAGTCCATACAAAAAACGAGTAGACCCAAAATCTCGAAAATGACCGATATCCCGAGGAAAAAGTCGATACGAAAAACGAATCAAATCGAACCGAACCGAAACGGAAATCGTCCGAAACGAGCCGAAACGAAAATTTAAAATATCCGAACGAACCGAACTGAATCGAAAGAAAAAAACAGTGCACAAGTCTACTTTCCCAATGACTCCATAACATTGTGTTCCACGTGCTGGTATAGTGCTGGAATGGCCTTCCGTGAAAAGAAATGGCGTTTTGGAACCTGCCACTGTGGTACAGCACATTCAGCAAATTCACAGAGGGAAGCAGAGTGCAACAGCTGGAAAGGCAGCAGCTGCAATGCGAGTAATTTTGCTAAGCTGGCATTTAGACGCTGTGCTTGGGGATGGTTGGGACTATATTTTTTCTTACGCTGCAGCAGCTGGGGCAACGTAATCTGACTGCGTAAATCTTCAGCTGATGGGATGCTGTCAATTTGTGAGGAAGGACCTGGTACATCCATTACTGTAGCATCATCCCTGTCAGCGGAGTTTGTAGGCAATGACATGGCAGGACATATAGTGGGGGTAGAGACAGATGAGGAGGAGGAGGACCTACGCAAAGTGTTGCACCAACGGGATGCATGGCAGGTGGTCATATGTCACCTCAAGCACGTGGTACCCAAGCGTCCGGTGTCTTTCCCACGCTTGATCCTTATCTGACATAGATTACAAATAGCAACGTTGGGGTCTGCTGCACATCTCTTAAAGAACTCCCAGACAGCAGAGTTCCTGGATGTGTGCTTGGAGACAACAGCGCTCTGCACCTGAGCAGCTCTGACATCTGATGCCTTGGACTGGCTACGGTTGGTCATAGAGGACGTTGTGCCTCGTGTTTGTTGTGCCTCCTCCTCCTTCTCCTCACTTGACTCCTCTGTTCGATCAGGCATCCAGGTGGAGTCAGTGACCTCATCATCATTGTCATCATCACCCACTATCTCCTTGTCACTGGAGCCAACTTGGCAGTATGCTGCAGCTACTGGGGCAACATGAGTGCCAGTTATTTGTGTGTCACTGGCACCCCCTTATACTCCCTTCCTCAACCTCAGAGATTGAATCAGAGCACTGTAGTTGCTGCGCATCCTCAAGCAGCGTGTCACTGTCATTGTAGTCAAGCAATTCAGCTGACTCCTCCGTGTGTGACAGTGAGGCTACGGCAGGAGTTGAGGTGGACATGGAGGCTGCATTAGATGCATTGGCAGCTGAGATGGACTGTAAACCACTACAAGCCTGGTTGGCAGAGGACTGGGAGGATGAGGATGGCCTGGTTAGCCAATCCACAAAATCCTCTGTATGTTGCTGCTGCTGCTTAAGACGGCCAGCACCAGTTAGAAAGGACAAGCGTGCCCCTGCAGAGGATGCACCACGTCCACGACGACCAGAGGCACAGCATCCTGACACTGAGGCTGATTGCCCTCTTATCTGTGTCTGGGAGCGTCTGCCTGTCCTTTTTGGTCTTTCTGACATGGTGAGTGATATATAGATTAAAGATATACAGAACTCTGATTCAACTCTGTTATAAAAATAAGAGATATGCAGAACTCTGATTCAACTCTGGTATAAAGATTAAAGATTTCCAGAACTCTGGTATAACTCAGTGAGACACCCTGATAGCTGGCAGCCAGTGACAAGACACAGATTAAAATTCCCAGAAACCACCTATAAATCAGTGAGACCCCCTGATGGGTGGCAGTGACAAGACACAGGTTATAATTCTCAGATATCTGCTACAAGTCTGTGAGACCCCCTGATGGGTGGCAGTGACACAAAGAACACAAAGATTGCAACAATTCCCAGATACTTTGTAGAAATGAGACCCCCACAATTGCTGCTGGCAGTGAGAACACAAAGATTACAACAATTCCCAGATATTTTGTAGAAATGACTGGCCCCCAAAATAGTTGGTGGCAGTGAGAACACAAAGATTACAACAATTTCTAGATATTTTGTAGAAATCACTGATCCCTAAAATCGTTGGTGGCAGTGAGCACACAAAGATTACAAAAATTCCCAGATATTTTGTAGAAATGACTGACCTCCAAAATAGTTGGCGGCAGTGAGAACACAAAGATTACAACAATTCCCAGAAATTTTGTAGAAATGAGACCCCCACAATCGCTGCTGGCAGTGAGAACACAGAGATTACACAATTCCCAGATATTTTGTAGAAATGACTGACCCCCAAAATAGTTGGTGGCAGTGAGAACACAAAGATTACAACAATTCCCAGATATTTTGTAGAAATGACTGACCCCCAAAATAGTTGGTGGCAGTGACAACACAAACATTACAACAATTCCCAGATATTTTGTAGAAATGAGACCCCCACAATTGCTTCTGGCAGTGAGAACACAAAGATTACAACAATTCCCAGATATTTTGTAGAAATGACTGACCCCCAAAATAGTTGGTGGCAGTGAGAACACAAAGATTAGAACAATTCCCAGATATCTTGTAGAAATGAGACCCCACAATTGCTGCTGGCAGTGAGAACACAAAGATTACAACAATTCCCAGATATTTTGTAGAAATGAGACCCCCAAAATAGTTGGTGGCAGTGAGAACTAGGGATGAGCTGTTCGTGTTCGGACGGTTCGGAGTTTGGCCCGAACTTTGGCAGTTCGAAAGTTCGCGAACTTCGAACTTTTTGGGTGTGTTCAGTTCGAGTTCGAAAAAAAAAAAGAAATTTTGAAAAAAGTATAGAAAATGCTTAAAAAAATACTAAAAAATCTAGAAATAAAGAGACTCTTTACTGCAGAATATTATAATCAATGGTTTATTAGATATTGAATTAAAAACTAATGTGTACATGGAAAGATTCTCAACTCTAAATGACCTCTGTTCACAAACGGGCATAACACCAGGTGTTTTTAGTCTGGTAATCAATTTGATACATTGTACACTATACTATATACTATAAGGGGTGGGGTGGTGTCTGCTTCTGTTTGAGATTTGAGAATTAATTTCCCTCCTAAAACATCCTAATATGCTGCATTTAACTGGGGTTTGAAAAAAATTCAAAATAACATCTAAAGCAATGTTATTTTTCACCTCGGGATTAAACATTCACAGGGTTATTCAGAGAGCGGTGAAAAGCAGGAGAATAACTGGAGAAGTGAAAATTCTAGGTCAAAATAGCCAAACCAGAAAAATTCTCCCATTTAACTCACTTTCCAAATTGGCTATTTGGTCTAGATTGTTCTCTTCTCCTGCCAGTTCTCCTGGCTTTCACCTCTCTCTCAGGATTGTTCAGAGAAAGTGAAAACCAGGAGAATGGCAGGAAAAGCGAACAATCTGGACCAAATAGCCGATTTGGAAAGTGAGATAAGGCTAGGGTCAGACTAACGCATTTTTCGCAGCGACCGAAAGTGCGTCTGAACGCATTGCCGTATTTTTTCACGGAATGCGCGAAAACGGTCATATGATGCGCATTTTTGTGCGTGATTTTTTACGGATCCAAACCAGGAAATTTTGTGTGTCTGGACATTATGTTGGCCGGACCTGAGCAGGGTCTGACATCTCCAAATCACGCACACACGCCGCTAGTGGACGCAGCGCACTCTGTACGTCCATACTAGCGGTTCTGCGTTGTCGAAAAAATGCATTCATTTTCCACTTGCGTTGCCCAGCCAGACTTTTGTGCGACCGTACTTCGTATATTGGCTGTCATTGCCCATCATTTGCTGCTAGTGCGGCCGTGATCAAGTGCGCCTAAACGCACGTTAAAAATTCGCTAGTCTGACCCTAGCCTAAATGGGAGAATTTTTCTGGTTTGGCTATTTTGACCTCGAATTTTCCATTCTCCAGTCATTCTCCTGCTCTTCACCGCTCTCTGAATAACCCTGACAGGGTTATTCAGAGAAAGGTGAAACTCAGGAGAATGACTGAAGAGAAAATTCTAGGTCAAAATAGCCAACCAGAAAAATTCTCCCATTTATCTCACTTTCCAAATCGGCTATTTGGTCTAGAATTTTCCATTCTCCAGTCATTCTCCTGCTTTTCACCACCAAAAAATCAGTAAACTTTTTCTGCGTGTCCGAAAATGTCTCCTCTTTTCATACAGACTGCCGCCCAAACAAGCAGTTGTTTATGGATAGATTAAAGGAAAAGCATTTACCGTCATTTGAAATGTAATTTTTTGGTTTTTACATTTTCTATACATCCTAGAAATCCGCCACTTCACAGGCAGGTTATGGGGACCTCCTAGGCACGATATTTGAAGGAATTTTTCATTTTTATTTTTAGCCCTTTTTTCATGGAAAACTCACTGTCCCTTTAAAAACGTTTTTTTTTTTAACTTTTTGTCCTTGTTTCCTGTCCCCCAGGGCACTACCCGGACCCCCATACACCTTTTATGGCAAATATCTAGCATATATGCCCTCTTGGAGGGCACTCTAAAAACCGAATTTTCAGCCCCATTGACTTGTATTGAGTTCGGGTTCGGGTTCGGGTTCGGGTTCGGGTTCGGATCCGAACATTTGGAAAGTTCGGGTTCGGCTCCGAACCGAACTCGGGGAGTGTTCGGCTCATACCTAGAAAGAACACAAAGATTACAACAATTCCCAGATATTTTGTAGAAGTGAGACCCCCCCAATAGCTGGTGGCAGACTGGCAGTGAGAACACACACTAACACAACAATCTCCTCTCAAAAAACACATGTTGGGGCTGCAAGGGACGCCTTATATAGTGTGCTGCGGGACTTAGCTCTGTGAGCCCATGATTGGGCAAAATGTTCCCAATCAGGATTCTGAGCCGTGATTGGCATAGTCTTGCACCTGTCTTGCACCTAAACTGTGGTCAGGTGCAGGCTCTAGCCAATTACAAGCTTCAGGTCAGTGGAAAAAGTGCATTGTGGTCCATTGTGTGCGAACATGCTGCGAACACGCGGAAATGTTCGAAGTTTGCGAACATACGAACTGGCGAAGTTCGAGTCGAACTCCGAACACATCGAACCGAACAGTTTATCCCTAGCTGTGAGCTCTGCATATACTACTTACGATCTGAAATCTGTATGATCTGAAAGACTCACGAAAATAAGGTTTCTCTCTAAGGTTTTTTTTTTTTTGAGAAAGGATTTTACCAGGAAGGATACATTGAGATTTCTCTCGTTTTCAAGTATGTCCTGGGTGGCGAGTATGTACCGTTAGGTGTCTTGCCAAGGACACTTACTGGAGAAGTTGCTCGCTGGGATCAAAACCCATGACTCCACAGGCTCTCTCCATGCAGAGCAGTGACATTACCTCTACTCCACCCAAATCTAAGGTTACTGCCCTGCAGTCTGCACAACTCATATGCCTTGATAAATCTTTATAGACGAACGAATGCAAGAATTCTGCTACTGTTGCGATTTTGTATACTGTGTTTAATTCCAAGATCTGTCATGATTATATTGCAACACTAAGTTGTCCTTTGGTCACGAAACCAATCAAGCTTAAGTGTGATTCAAGACTGTGTGTTTACTCCCTGGCTTGGGAGTTTAGCTTTGTTTTCACTGTCTCTGGTTGTCAGAAAAATCTGCTCTCTATAATCCAAACTACGCTACTTCAGTGCAATCGCTATACAGTTTGTTACAGGACGTCAGGGCCAAATATGGATCAGACAGATTTTTCTGCCCTTTTGTCTAAACTGAGTACTTTGATTTCCAAACTAGAAGAGCAAGAGCACCTCATGGATCAATTTGCTCAGGCTTTGGGCCTACTTTCCACTCAGGTTAAACAGCTAGGCTTGGTGTCTTCGCCTCCCTCTCCTGCTGTTGGTGTACATTCACAAGCAGTAACTATCTCACGTGAGTCTTAAGACACCCACTTGTTTCAATGGTGATTCTGGTTCATGCAGAGGGTTTAAAGCCCAGATAGATATTATGTTCGAATTAAATCCAGGAATGTGTCCCACAGACAGAGCCAAGGTGGGTTATGTGATTAACCATCTGACTGAGAAAACTCTGCTGTGGGCAACCCCTTTATGGGAACTTAATAAACCTGTAGGGCCATATTACATAGTTGGTGCTAACTTAACCAGAGCTGTTGTAAACTTCCCAGAGCCGTTATAGGCCCCTATTACACTCTTCGCGCAAATCCGCTCGCGCTGCAAATTTTTTTTGCGCACGCAAAAAATGTTAGCGCACGCAAATTAATGCGGTAGTACGATCAGAGAGCATTTTTTCTTCCTTCAAGATTTTTCATGCGCAAATCCGACGCGCAAAGCCGTTCGCAAATGAACGTTTCGTGCAGGAATCGGTGGGCAGACTGTTTTTTCACGGGATTCAGCCAATCAGAATTAAGAACCACCATTTTCTAACGTTAGGTTGTTGCGCCTGTCAAAGTCAATCTGCGTATATGTGCTGGAGCAAAAAAAAATTTTGGACAATTTATAATTTTTATTGTTTAGAATGTGTAACTGTACTGTGCTGTATTTTTTTTTCGTGCTGGTGTTTTTCATTTCTGCCTGGACGATCAAATTTACAGTTACCACCTGCTTTTCAAAGACGTTCCGAAAATGCGCGCAAACTTTCGTTGCGCAAAGATTGTAATACCATCTGCGTACCAGCGCATTTGCGCTGCCAATGTTAAGTATAGGATGTGCGCACGGACTTGCGCTCGCGCTGGGTTCCGCAGGGTCAATCGCGGTAGACGATTACGCGCATTGTTTGCGCAAACGTCGATATACGGCGTTCTGCGCAAATGGTTTTGTCCTCACGCAAATGCGCATTTGTGTGCATGCAAAACCGATGCGCGAGGCGTGTAATAGGGGCCATAGCCTATGGAGGTTTTAAGTTTACAACAGCTCTGGTTAAGTTAGTACCAACATTGTAATACTGCCCTATAATGGCTCTGGAAAGTTAACAACAGCTCTGGTTAAGTTAGCAGCAGCATTGTAATATGGTCCGTAGTGTTTAATTACACTGAATTTATGAATGACTTGAGGCGTACATTCGACCCTGCCAGACGAGGTACTGGCGCAGCCAGAGCTTTGTGGCACATATCCCAGAGCAACCGCCGTGTTGCAGATTATGCAATTGAGTTTAAAACCGTGGCTGCTGAACTGCAGTGGCCAAATTAAGTGTTCGTTATCGCCTTCCTTGAAGGAATTGCAGACAATATTATGCATGAGGTATATATAATTGATCACCCGACAGTGGGCAGCCGAGAGGAAGAAATATTTCTGTCCACAATCTTCCTTGAGATCAATATTACCGACAAAAGATACCTCTGAGTATGTCCAGCAAGGGAAAACTTGCTCTCCTGTGTTGTCCAGAGGTGGCAGAAGCCTGGCTGTTCTCCTCCTTTGTAAGACAGGTATCGGTCTTCACTTCAATATGCCCTCAAAGAAAAAAGATTTAATAGCGCAGCCAGTATTCAAAAGTGCACATATATGGACATACCAAGGTAATGCTTTTACCCTTAACAGAGTCTGACCTGGCTCTGGGGATACTCGCTCCGGAATTGTATGTAAATGGTACAATCCTTAGAAAACCATACCCTTCGGAACAATCAATGCGGTCAGCAAATAAAAATGCTTAAAAAGGTTTATTTGTCTAAACACCATATCAGGGTTACAATCAACAAATAAACAGGAATACAGGACCAGACGCGTTTTGCGCTATAAAGCGCTTCATCAGTGGTACAAAAACTATCAAACAGAGATGTATAACCAGAGGACCCACTTATATACATTTACTAATAGTGAATTAGTGAATTCAAAGAGCTTACACAGATGGGCGACTCACCCACTTCTGGGTCGGACGTAAATGATTTAACTAATGCCATAAAAACTTCAAATAATAATAGAAATAATGTAATATAGCTAAAAATGCTAACGATCCATTATACATATAATTAAAAATAGTGGAGATATTTATAAAAAACATTGCGGGTCACTCGCACAGATGTCATTATTGGCAAGTGGATAAAACATTGTTGTAAGACAAAATAACACAACCGAGAATAATATTATAAACAGAATTTCTTACTACTAAATGCTGCAATCAACTTCCACATAAACTTTTAATAGACCAACCTTTATCTTTATATAAAAAAAATTGTTAATTTTATATTGGGTTAAAAGACCAATAACACTTATACAGTGCTAACACTTATACAGTGATGCCATCAAGTATCTGGGAGGCAAAAATCCATATGTATATATGAAAATACACTAAAGGATCCTGTTTAACCTAAAAGATAATCCAAAAACCGGGGAGCAGTTAGCCGCTACAAAGCGACAAAAAAACTAATTGTTCAGAAAAAACTTTTCGATATAACATATAGAGGTAATGATCATAAGAAGGGATACCTTTCAGCTAATACTATAAGGAAATATTTCCCAGCTACACATTACAATAGACTTCTGCATATAAAGGAAAAGAGGTAATACATAAAAAAATTATATTTAAAAGAGCACAGTTAATACTAATGGTGGTGGTATCCAAGGTAAAAGTAAAAATAAAATGATCGATTAATTAAATATAATTCTGATAAGCAATACTGGGAATTAAAATTCCTATTTGACAGCCAGCAATGGTAAATATATATTAGATTTAATGTCATGTCCTCTTTTAGATATAACCATATACATATGAAAAAAGCTGACACGTACCTAAATAGCTGAAATTCATATGTGATTTCAAGGATACACTTTCAGTGCATTAAATATATATTTAAGTAAAAAACATTATTTGATCCTCTTCAAAGACCTGAAAGCTGCAAAACAGGTTACCCACTACCAGCCAACAGTGGACCAAATTATTAAGACGAACAAAAATAGTGTTCGCAAAAAAGATCTCTTACAACGGCATATATTGAAACTGTGTAGAAATCAAAAAATCTTAAAATTACATATACACTGAACTTGTGCATGGGAATAAAGATATACAGGAAAAAATGGGTGGTACATCAGAAAATAGTAGTTGAAAAAAAGGGGAGTGGGTGCTGATATAAATAGTACCCAAAAGAGATAAAAAAATTAAAACCTATTGCAAGGCAATACATAGATGGATAAAAAACAGTAAAAATGGTATTCAACTACAAAAAGTGGCAAAGCTCAAAATCGGAGTTAAGACCCCTAGGAATTAGGGTGTCAAACCTGAAAATTAGCTTAATTTCTTCACGACCAATCTTGGCAATAAAATCTTCTCCTCGCCAGTCTATATGTATCTTTTTCAGGGCAAAAAAAGTTAAACCTCTAGGATCTTTATTGTGTTTAGTTAAAAAGTGATATGATAAAGAATGCTTTTCATACCCCTTACGGATATTGCGCACATGTTCCATCACTCTAACATATAGTTGGTGAGTGGTTCTGCCAACATACAGAAGGTTACAGGGGCATAAGAGACCATATATAACGTTCTTTGATTTGCAATCCATAACTTGTTGGAGTCTAAAACCATCTTTATACTCAAACTTACTAAAATGTTGTTTTTTTAGTTTAAGATTTCTGCAAGCAAGACAGTGACCGCACCAATGGAATCCTTTAAAGTGAAGGGATTCTGAAGAATTTTATTATTTCTCTTAGTGCATTGAACTATCTTTTGTTTAATGTTTGAGGCTCCCCGGTTAATAATTTGTGGGCGGTCAGAGATAAAATCTCATAGTATTGGATCATCTAATAGAATGTGCCAATGCCTACGAATACTGATATTAATACTGCCAGATTGGCTACTAAAATCATATAAAAAAGGAACCTTAAGCGGAAAACCTTCATTTTTTGATTTATATTGAATTAACTGTTGCCTGTCTTTTTCTCGAGTTTGAGAGATGAGGCTATCAAGTGAGGCCCCATCAAAGCCTTTCTCCATAAAATTTTGTTTCATAATCTGAGATTGTGTGTCATAATTAGTATCATCCATGCAGTTCCTCGGTACCCTCACCATTGACTATTAGGGACGCTATTTAACCAAGACTTGGCATGACAACTATAAAAATTAATAAAATTGTTGACATCAACTGATTTAAAGTACGTCCTAGTTTTTATACAGTTCTCATCGATAAAAATTGGCAAGTCTAGAAAATTTATCTCACTTTTATGGGAGAGAGTTTCTAAAGTAATGTCACAATTATTAGAATTAAGATCATGAATAAAATCATTAAGATTATCTTGACCACCCTTTCAAATAAAAAACAGATCATCAATATATCTACGGTAGACGACCAGGTGTTGTGCCCAGCGAGGCATCCACCTAGATTCCCAGAATGCCATAAAAAGATTTGCATAGCTGGGTGCAAACCTGGCCCCCATAGCCATACCCTTCTGC
This sequence comes from Leptobrachium leishanense, assembly GCA_009667805.1. Classification (NCBI taxonomy): domain Eukaryota; kingdom Metazoa; phylum Chordata; class Amphibia; order Anura; family Megophryidae; genus Leptobrachium; species Leptobrachium leishanense. The sequence continues at coordinate 12,125 of RXON01001237.1, read as the reverse complement.
TGAAGATAAAATTGATCATTAAAAACAAAAAATTATTATTAAGAATAAATTCAATACCCTCTAAAATAAACTCAATCTGAGCCTTCAAGAGCATGTTATCTCGTTCAAGAAAAAACCGAACTGCTTCCATTCCCTGGTGGTGATTAATAATACTGTATAGCGAACGGATGTCACAGGTGACCAAAATATATGAGGGGTCCCATACTGTTACTTCTAGAATTTGTAATAAATGCATAGTATCTTTAAGGTATGAAGGAATAGTCTAAACCACAGGTTGTAGAAGGATATCAATATAGCGTGACAATCTACTGGTAAGCAATTGTACACCGGATATAATGGGTCTTCCGGGAGGATTACTTTGATCTTTATGTATCTTTGGCAGCAGGTAAAACACCGGAATTTTTGGGAAAGGGATATTCAAATATGTAAATTATTTTCCATTAAACCACCAGTATCTTTTCTTTCATTTAAAAGGTTAATCAATCGGACCTTAATTTCATCAGTAGGATTATGATGCACAAGCAAATAAAGGTCCCTATCGTTAAGTTTACGTAACGCCTCCTGGTTATATTTTTGTATCTCCAGGAGGACTATTCCACCACCCTTGTCAGCTGGTTTAATTATGAGAGAAGGATCATATTTAAGTTTATTTAAAGCGTCCCTTTCTTTTTTCTTAAGATTAAAGGGAATTTTTTTCTTACTAATTCTATCAACATCTTTCAGCACTAAATGGTCAAAAATCATAATTTCTTTAGATATCAAATTTTTTGGAAAAAATTTAGAGGATTCTTTTAAATCGCTATGTATAAACCGTGGGACATCAAGAGATTTCTCTACAGGGTTTTTAGCAAAGTATTTCTTCAGACATAATTTGCGTTAAAAAAAATTCAAATCGATATACATATAGAATTTGTTCGTTTTAGCACTAGGAGCGAATTTAAGTCCTTTATTAAGAACCTTTTTCTCGGATTTAGTCAGGACATGTTCGCTAAGATTAAAAATCCCCTTACTTTCTACTTTATCGGGAGTAGGAAATGGACAAACTACTTCGCCTTTTTTCTTACCCCTTTTAGTTCTAGGGGGGAATTGTTTACGGATCCCACAAGTCGCACATTGGGATCTTTCAGAAAAACTGGTTCAGAGACATCTGTTAATGGCTGAAATTTATTATAAGTGGAAACTTCACTCTTAGAGGATCTCGCTTTATTCCACTTAGAGACCCATTGATACTGAGGAAGTGTGGATTGCCTCTTTCCTCTCTCTTCATAGATACTTTTTCTCACAGGGGCATATGAAAGCTTAGGATCGGCGAAGGAAGTAGAGGCGACTGGGGAATCAAGGGTGTGAGTTAATGAATCCCTATTCTGTTTTTGTGGAGTAATGGTTTTGCAAATAATCTCCAAAGGAGTAGACACTGCTCGCTCCTTTTCGAGTTCCACTTCAGATTCCACGTTGGAATTACCAATCATAACGACGGGTTCTTCTTCAGTGGAAATGTGGGTGACTACATGGGAAATCAGTGGGACTGGTCTATCTCTAACTGGAGTCAAGTTAGGGTTACTGTTGGGTGGTACATAATGCGAGTCTTTATTAAATTCGTTTCTGGGAAAATAATTTCTTTTAAAGTTCCCATACGGTAACCTATCCCTTTTTGTGTTATAGTATTTTTCATGAACTTTACCAGTTTTATAATCACTTATATCTCTATAGTATTTGTTCTTTTTGATCTCCATCACTTCCTCAGAGACCTTTCCTAGCGTTTGTTCTAAATCCGTAGAAATCAGAATAAAATCATCTCCATCTACTATGGATTGAATATTTTCCAAAAGGGAATTCACCTTTGTATCAAGATCTACCAAGGAATTGATTCGAAAATTTACTATATAGTCCATAGTTTGATTTGCAAAGCTATCCATTAATTGGATCCAGCCTTCTAAAAAGCTGGGGTTCTCTCTATCAGAGGTAGGCATTTTGAAAAATCTTAAACCTCTCGGGGAGATTTTTTCTCTCATATATTTCTGGAGGGTAGCGATTTCCAATTTGGATTTAATTTCTTTAATTAGCGTTTTCTCCAGTGAAAGGATAAGTTCCTTTAAATCAGGGCCCGTAATGTTCGGCACAATAGGTAAAATATCACCGAACAATTCATCTAACCCTGATATGGTGTTTAGACAAATAAAATTTTTTAAGCATTTTTATTTGCTGACCGCATTGATTGTTCCGCCTGGTATGGTTTTCTAAGGATTGTACCATTTACATACAATTCCGGAGCGAGTATCCCCTGAGCCAGGTCAGGCTCTGTTAAAGGTAAGAGCATTACCTTGGTATGTCCATATATGTGCACTTTTGAATACTGGTGTCACGGTGGGTCAGGGGATGGGGCGCCTGGCAGCAGCTTCCTCGCTGCTCGCTGGCCAGGCGCCGAATGTAAACGCTTCCGGGTGCGCTCACGTGGGACGCCGAGGGGCGGGGCCTGGCGTTTGACGCGGACCCGCCGGTTTAAAACCCAGTCTCACCATTATACCGGTGCCCTGACGTGGTATTCACCTCCCGCAGAGCTCTTGTGAATTTTGGCTATTTACCTGTGTATGACTCTTGGCTTTGGCAAACGAACCTTCTGTGTAAACCCTTGGCATTGGCAAACGAACCCTCCTGTGTATGACCCTTGGCATTGGCAAACGAACCCTCCTGTGTATGACCCTTGGCATTGGCAAACGAACCCTCCTGTGTATGACCCTGGCATTGGCAAACGAACCCCCTGTGTATGACCCTTGGCATTGGCAAACGTACCCTCCTGTGTATGACCCTTGGCATTGGCAAACGACCCTCCTGTGTATGACTCTTGGCATTGGCAAACGAACCCTTCTGTGTATAACCCCTGGTATTGCATTTACTCTGCTCTAGGTTCTGCCTTAACGTTGGTACCGAGGTCAGTCTATGTGGCACCCTAAGCACACATCAGATTATCTCTGCTATTACTAAAGTCCTAGGGAGGACTTGTGATCTGTACCCCTGTCTGGTTGTTTCCCTTTCTTTATCTGTTACCTGCTTAATTGTCTATATAGCTTTGCCGACCATTCAAGGATCGGAAGAGTAGAAAGTGAGCTACATAAAGAGATCAATATCTTGGTAGTCAGAAGGATTCGTGACAATACTCTATTCCATACCTCTGTCTGGTGTTACTCCTTGTTTATCTATTGTCTGGTTAATTGTCTTTCTAGTTTTGCCGACCATTCAAGGATCGGAAGGGTAGAGAGCGGTCTGCGTAAAGGGACCACACTTTTGGTAATCAGAGGGATCCGTGACAACTGGTTGCGCTATTACATCTTTTTTCTTTGAGGGCATATTGAAGTGAAGACCGATACCTGTCTTACAAAGGAGGAGAACAGCCAGGCTTCTGCCACCTCTGGACAACACAGCAGAGGACTTCATTACCTGCAAACGAAAAGTTTTCACTTGCTGGACATACTTAGAGGTATCTTTTGTTGGTAATATTGATCTCAAGGAAGATTGTGGACAGAACTATTTCTTCCTCTCGGCTGCCCACTGTCGGGTGATCAATTATATATACCTTTTAGTGTTCATGTTATCTGCCTCTTATATTTCTCTTTGGGAGCGCTGTTTTCTGAGTTGTTTGCATTTGTATTTTATTTTTTGCTAGGTGGACAGACTAGCTTTTTAGGATTCTAGGGGCACCCCTTCTTTTATTTTTTTATCCTATAGCGCCGTTGTGGTTCTAACTTCTATTAATATTATGCATGAGTTGGCTCCTATGTCACTACCGGAGGGACTAGATGATCTTATAGACTTCTGCATAGCCCTCCATGATCAGATACGTGACAGGAGGTCTGGTCGTAGTAAGGTACGTTCTCATGGTACCTCCTCTACTCCTAGAGTGGTTCAGGCTGTCTTTCCTCCTCGACACACACCAGCAGAATTAGAGCATATGCAATTAGGTCATTCTGGCATATCAGGAGAGGAGAGACAATATCGCCTCAGAGAAGGTCTCTGTTTCTATTGTGCTGTCAGAGGGCATTTTCGTTTACAATGCCCCAAGCGACCAAAAAGAACCAATGTGTCGGGAAACAAGAAAGCCTAGAATCCTCTGAGAGACTGGTCCTAGATACTACATTAGTGTCTCTCTTGTCAAGTAAGAAAAAAAGGTCTTGTGTGGTAGTGCCTGTAACTATTGGTTTGGAAAAAGTCAAGTTTAATACAGAAGCATTACTAGATTCTGGGTCTGCAGGCATTTTTCTGGACTCTGGGTTTGCTGCCATCCACCAAGTACCTCTGGTTGAGAGAGAAGTGCCACTTCTCATTGAGAGTATTGATGGTTGGAGGTTGGCAAGACCCCAAGTCACGCATCAAACTGTTCCTGTATCTTTCAGCACTGGTGTTCTGCATAAAGAAAAGATTCAGTTACAAATCATAGAATCACCCACTATTCCTATCATATTGGGTTATCCATGGTTGGCGAAGCATAACCCCGTTGTGAACTGGGGAAAAGGGGAGTTGGAATCTTGGGGATCCAAATGTTGGTCCAGGTGTCTGGGCATGACTGCTACAGTAGGTAGCTTGAATGTAGCCACTGCTCCTCCGCTCTCTACTGAAGTATCCAAGTGGTATGATGACTTGAAAGAGGTATTCGATAAGGGTAAATCTGAGATCTTACCGCCTCACAGACCTTATGATTGTGCCATAGACCTGTTGCCAGGTACCATGCCTCCAAGGGGCCATGTCTACCCCCTATCACAAAAAGAAAATGACATTATGGAGGAGTATATACGAGAAAACCTAGCTAAAGGGTTCATTCATCGTTTCTCCTGTCCTGCAGGAGCAGGATTATTTTTTGTCTCTAAGAAGGAAGGGGATTTAAGACCATGCATTGACTATAGAGGATTAAACAGAATCACTATAAGAAATGCATACCCCATCCCCTTAATATCCGAGTTGTTTGACAGATAAAAGGTGCCAAGATCTTCACGAACTTGGACCTCGGAGGGCGCTTTCAACTTGGTGAGGGTCAAGAAAGACCACGAATGGAAGACTGCGTTCAATACTCTAAGTGGCCATTATGAATATCTGGTTATGCCTTTTGGCTTATGCAATGCGCCAGCAGTCTTCCAAGACTTCATAAATGATGTCCTGAGGGACTCTTTACAAGTCTTTGTTATAGTATATTTGGACGATATTTTGATTTACTCTCCAGACATGGAAACACACCACGTTCATGTGCGTACTATATTGAAAAAGTTGCTTGAGAACAAGCTGTACTGTAAGTTGGAAAAATGTCTGTTAGACATAACTTCAGTCCACTTCTTGGGTTACATAATCACGCCAGAGGGCTTCGAAATGGACCCTCAGAAATTGTCTGCCATCAAAGAATGGCCACTGCCTCAGGGCTTGAAAGCCATACAGAGATTCCTTGGTTTCACGAATTACTGCCGAAGGTTCATTAAGGGCTTCTCTTCTGTTGTGTCTCCCATCACGGCCATGACTAAGAAGGGGGCTCAGAATCAGGCCTGGAGTGACCAAGCCTTGCAAGCCTTTCAGTCACTTAAAGAGGCATTCGTCACACAGCACCCATCCTACGACATCCAGAGCCTGGCTTACCATTTCAGCTGGAAGTCGATGCCTCTGAAATAGGGATTGGTGCAGTTTTGTCACAGAGAGAGTGTCCCGAGGGGCCCTTACATCCTTGTGGGCTTTTCTCCAGGAAAATGACGTCAGCAGAGAAAAACTATGATATTGGTAACAGAGAATTACTAGCCGTCATAGCAGCTTTGAAAGAATGGCGCTATTTGCTAGAGGGTATAAAAGATCCTGTGATAATCATAACTGACCACAAGAACTTGGTACACATGGGTGATGCCATACGTTTGAATTCAAGACAGGCCAGGTGGTCTTTGTTCTTGTCCAGTTTCAACTTCTTGTTGACTTATCGTCCTGGTTCAAAAAATACGAAAGTCGATGCTTTGTCTAGACAGTTTGAATCTTATGAACAGCATACGTTTGACCAGAGTCCCATCATCCCTCAAGAAAGGATTTTGGGGACCACGATTATTGCTGTGTCTTCTCGCTTGCTGGAGAGAATTCAGGCTGAATTCAGGAGAATTCAAGGTGTTGCTCCCCTGAAAAGCCTCATACCTGAGGAGGAGAGAACAGACATTATGATGGTTTATCATGATTCCAAGCCTTATGGGCATATGGGAATGACCAAAACTCTAGCCACGATTGATAAACAATTTTGGTGTACAAGTATGCAAAGGGATGTTAAGGACTACATAGCCACCTGCGAGGTGTGCTGTAGAAGCAAAAATCCCAGGTCTTTACCTATTGGTATGCTGCAGCCTTTGCCAGTGCCTGAGAGGCCATGGTCCCACCTATCTATGGACTTTATCACGGATCTGCCTGTGTCCCAGGGTCGTACAGTGATCCTTACTGTTGTGGACAGGTTCTCTAAGATGGTACACTTTGTGCCTCTGGTTAAGCTTCCTTCTGCCAGTGAGCTGGTACCCATCTTTGTTCAAAGTATTGTCAGGCTTCATGGGGTTCCCCTGGGAATTGTATCCGACAGAGGAACTCAATTCGTCTCAAAATTCTGGAGAGGTTTCTGTGAACACATGGGTATTGAGTTGAGCTTCTCTTCTGCTTACCACCCTCAAACAAATGGGGCTGCAGAGAGAGCCAACCAAAGTGTTGAGCAATACCTCTGATGCTTCGTGTCTGAAAAATAAAGTGAGTGGTCAGAACTGTTGCCTTGGGCTGAAGTTGTCCTGAATAACTCAGTCAGTGAAACCACCGGGCCACTCACCATTCCATACAGTATATGGTTACGATCCTGCCCATGCTCCCCTCTGTCTTCTGAAGCACTGCTTTGCCAACGTTAGACGAACATCTGACTGCGCTGAAAGAGACATGGGAAAAAGTGAAAGACATTATGAAACCAGTGTCCAGAAACAAAAGATTAAGGTGGACAGACGGAGAGGTCCTGCACCTGTGTATATGGTTGGGGACAAAGTTTGGCTGTCCACAAGAAACATTAAGCTATTAGTTCCGTCTATGAAAATGGCTCCCAGATTTATCGGCCCTTATAAAATATTAAGGCAAATTAATCCTGTTTCTTACGCTTTGGAATTACCCCCGTATCTACGTATCCACAACGTTTTCCATGTCAGCCTCCTGAAACCTCTTACCTATAATAGGTACACCCGAGTCACCGCTCCTCCTCCGCCTATCCAGTCCCAGGGTGAGGAGGAGTACAAGGTCCATGCCATCCTGAGATCCCGTGTGGTCAGAGGTGTCCTCCAATATCTGGTGGATTGGGAGGGTTGTGGTCCTGAGGATCGTTTTTGGCTGCCAGCCAGCGAAATCCATGCACCTCGTCTGGTTCGCCAATTCCATGCGGCTCATCCTTCGGCGCCTGGGGGTCGTTCTGAGTCCGACCGTAGAGGGGGACTCTGTTACATCCTCAGCCCCTGCTGTGCTCCCTGGGGGGTCTGGGCATGGTTCGGTGCCATGGGCTGGTCGAGTGCCAGCACCTTGTGATGGCCGATCGGCGTCTGAGGGGGCAGGGCCTGGCGTGGTCACGAGGAACCACCGGGTTTAAAGCAGGACGCGAGGAGTTGCCTCGTCACCCTGACGTGGAGTTTAGTTCCTGCATCGCCTGTTTACTATTGAGACTATCTGATTTGTTGCTGACCCGTTACTGTCTGAGGACCTTGATTACGTATTTCAACCCGGCTTGCTACTTGACGATTCTCTGGTTTTTCCCCTTTTGTGTCTGTTCGTTCAAGTCGATGTTACGATTCGTATATGCATGTATGAGACCTGCCCGTCTCCTTGAACAATCTTACTCACGCTTCTGGCCTCTGATAGCTGCCCGCACTGACCTAAGACCTAATCACAAGGCACCTTACTGTGGGCTTGACTATCATGCTGTGAGTTCTGCATATACTACTTACGATCTGAAATCTGTACGATCAGAAAGACTAACGAAAATAAGGTTTCTCTCTGAGGTTACTGCCCTGCAGTCTGCACAACTCATATGCCTTGATAAACCTTTATAGACGAATGAACGCAAGAATCCTGCTACTGTTAAGATTTTGTATACTGTGTTTAATTCCAAGATCTGTCATGATTATGTCGCAACACTAAGTTGTCCTTTGGTCACGAAACCAATCGAGCTTAAGTGTGATTCTAGACTGTGTGTTTACTCCCTGGCTTGGGAGTTTAGCTTTGTTTTCACTGTCTCTGGTTGTCAGAAAAATCTGCTCTCTAAAATCCAACCTACGCTACTTCAGTGCGAGCGCTATACAGTTCATTACACATTCCCAGGGTTGCCCTTCCCGCTCCCACAAGCAATAGAGAGACCAAAATTCCACACAGTACCTCAGATTGTACGGGGTTGTCCATTAACACATTCGGGTCACAGGAGTCATCCTCTGGGGCATACCAACATACCAGCTGGCCCAAGTTTTTCCCCAGCAGCTCGTTCACAGGAATATCCTCGGAAACCTCAACCTGTTTGGGCCCACCAGTATACCATTCGCTCATAATAGACGTAGTGACTCCTCTATCAACCAAAAGAGGAATCCACTGATCTTCCAGCCGGATTTTGATGAGTGGTAGATCAGTATAGGCATCGGTGATCTGGACTAGGCTGAGGGAGTTGACTGGTATTTTCATAGGAAAACAAAATGGATTCTGTCGCCATTTTGTGTATCTTTGTATAATCCATTCTTTCTTATAAAATATATTTTTTTCTCTTGAATTACCTTTTCGTCTACTTTAGAATAAAGACTGGGGTTAAAAAAAGAGTTTATGTTCTTTAGTGGAATAAAAAGATTTATGTGTGTGTTTTAAAATAACTATTGTCAGACATGAAGATGCCATAGTTGTTCTATTTGATATATGTGTAGTTATAAGTGTTAGATATGTCAAGACAGATTTATATTTGTCTGTTTATCAAGAAGTTTTTGTGTAAAATATATTTTACTAAGGTTTCTAAACACACATCTATGCACAAATATATATATAAATTCATATAGAAAGCTCCAAAATAGCGGGCCGCACTCGAGTTCTTCAGTAGAAAAATTTATTACAAGATACTACAAAGAAAAACCAACGTTTCGGCCTACATAAAGGCCTTTATCAAGGATATATAAATTCATATATATTTTATGTATCAAATATATCTACAGTTGTGTTCAATATTATTCAACCCCCACTGAAATTGAGTGTTTTGGGCAGTTTGTCTTTGATTTGATCATTCAGTCATCTTGCTTACAATTAATCAAAGAGGCACGTGTAGGTCAACAAATATAACATAACATTTATAATGAAATAACCACAAATGTCTTTTCTGTGCTCACATCATTATCATTTTTATTCAACCCCCAAGTGACATTCAATCTTAGTACTTAGTACAACATCCTTTTACAGTTATAACAGCTTTTAAACGTGAAGCATAACTTGACACAAGTGTCTTGCAGCGATCGATGGGTATCTTCGCCCATTCGTCATGGGCAAAAGCCCTCCAGTTCAGTCACATTCTAGGCTTGCGCACTGCAACTGCTTTCTTAAAGTCCCACCAGAGGTTCTCAATCGGATTTAAAGTCTGGTGATTGCGATGGCCACTCCAAAATGTTCCAGCCTTTAATCTGCAACCATGCTCTAGTGGACTTGGAGGTATGCTTGGGATCATTGTCCTGTTGAAAGGTCCAACGTCTCCCCAGCCTCAGGTTTGTGACAGACTGCATCACATTGTCATCCAATATCTCCTGGTACTGAAGAGAATTCATGGTACCTTGCACACGCTGAAGCTCCCTGTACCTGCAGAAGCAAAACAGCCCCAAAGCATGATTGACCCCCCGCCATGCTTCACAGTAGGCAAGGTGTTTTTTCTTCATAGGCCTTGTTCTTCCTCCTCAAACATAGCATTGATCCATGGCCCAAACAGTTCTAATTTTGTTTCATCAGTCCACAGAACACTATCCCAAACTTCTGTGGTTTGTCACATGACTTTTGGCATACTGCAGTTGACTCTTCTTATTCTTTGGAGACAGCAAGGGGTGCGCCTGGGAGTTCTGGCATGGGAGGCCTTCATTACGCAGGTGTGCGCCGTATTGTCTGAGCTGAAACTTCAGTACCCACATCTGACAAATTTTTCTCAGTTCCTCAGCAGTCACACGGGACTTTTCTCCACTCTACGCTTCAGGTTAGCGCCACGCAGTCGAAGTCAGCATCTTCTTTCTGCCACGACCAGGTAGCGTTTTCAACAGTGCCTTTGCCTTGAATTTGCGAATGCTGCTTCCTATGGTCTCTCTTGGTATGTTTAACATCTTTGCAATCTTCTTATAGCCATTGCCCTTCCTGTGAAGAGTAATCACCTCTTCTCTTGTTTCCTGGACCATTCTCTTGACTTCACCATGTTTGTAACCACACCAGTAAATGTCTAGAAGGAGCTGAGTATCACAGTCATTTTAAAGCTGCCTAATTGGTGCTTATTATGCTTTAATTGCTGATCCGTGACATCCACAGGTGTTTTCAATACTGATTGAAAAACACTTGAATGAACCTCTGTTCTTCAAGAGTGGTAGTCTTTAAGGGGTTGAATAATTGTGTCAATGAAGAATTCACAAAAGAAACATTTACTACTGTATTACAAAACCAATTGATGTCATTTTAGTTGCATATGGTTTCTTTAAAAAGTCCTTGTAGGATTTCATTCTGAATACAATTACAAATGTACACTAAATTCCTAAAACTCTTTACAGCATTGGGGGTTGAATAATTTTGAACACAACTGTATATTTAGTGGCACAGGAATAGATGTTTCAAAGTTTTGTAAGTGTGTAACTATAAAGGTATACATATCAGTAAGAGAGTCAAAATTACTTTTAGTTTAAAAGAAGAGAAATATGTCTATATGTTAACGGATAAGAGTAACTGAGAAGAAACCTTGAAATAAGCAGGGTAGAGAAGGATCTTAAATTTAAAATGACAGAAGAGATATGATGTCTGGAGAGAATGTGTTTGGGTACAGATAAGAAAGTGACCTATGATAGAGGAAAATAAAATCAAATAATTGCAATTTTATTTTTAAATCAACACTGCTATCTAGAGTTATATTATGGGTTGACAGTTCTCATTGAATATTATTGAGCATATATTTTATGCTAATTGGAAGCACGTGATAAGTGATGTAAAATACTCTATATCTGGGTAGTCACAGAGACCATACTCACTTCAGTTTCATCTCTCACTTGCAGTCAGTTTCATTTCTTTTTCACTCACGCACTCACCTCTCTCTCTCACTCATCCCACGAGCCATGCTCATGGAGAGGCTCAAGGAAAGACACAAAGAAACTAAGAGGGACACATATTCATAACATCTTAGAATATTCTCACAAATTCTCACACACTCTCCATTTAACATTACATCCACTGATATCATAAGAAGTTCACAGATAGGATTGAAAAGATCTTGAAATATTTAAAGTATGAAAGCAATTTAAGTGGAATTAATGCAGAGATAAATATATTATGGGTGCGTATATTGCAATGGATATAGACTGAGATTTATCTCAGATATCGCTAGATCGAAATCTTCACTATATTTCTAATCTGCAGTATAGAAATGTGGTGAGAGTCTGATAACTGTGACGGTGGGCCTGACCTGACATGGCACAGAAGGGGTGTGAGCTTCTTGAGGTCAGACATGACCCATGAATGTATAAACAAAAACAAGGGATTTATTTACAACAGCAAAGTTAAACAGCAAGGATCAAGAAAAACACACATGAAACTAAAGACCTGAGCACTAGAAATAAACTAAAATACTGAGATACAATACCAAAACATAGAACCAGATCAGAACGAAATGCAAGAAACAGATAGCTAATCAAAAGCAACAACATGAGAGGGCTAAATACTAGAGCAACATAAGCAAGAACAGGGCAGCCATCAGAATTGATGGGGCCCCTTACTAAACTCACGATGGGGGCCCCCAGGGCCCCCCCAACCTCTAACAGCTTTTCTCCCCCTTCAAAAAAAAAGGACATAAATAGCACCACAGCAATAAAACTCCCAGTAATGTGCAGTGTGTATTAGCTTATCACAGT
>RXON01001236.1:0-69941 GCA_009667805.1 Leptobrachium leishanense | reverse complement strand
TATCTATCTATCTATCTATCTGTATCTATCATCTGTATCTATCTATCTATCTGTATCTATCGATCTGTATCTATCTGTATCTTTATCTATCTATCTCTATCTGTCTGTATCTATCTGTATCTATCTCTGTCTCTATCTGTATCTATCTGTATCTATCTATCTATCTATCTATCTATCTATCTATCTATCTGTATCTATCTGTATCTTTATCTATCTCTATCTGTCTGTATCTATCTGTATCTCTCTATCTATCTCTATCTATCTGTATCTATCGATCTGTATCTATCTGTATCTTTATCTATCTATCTCTATCTGTCTGTATCTATCTGTATCTATCTGTATCTATCTATCTGTATCTATCGATCTGTATCTATCTGTATCTTTATCTATCTATCTGTATCTATCTGTATCTATCTCTATCTGTCTGTATCTGTATCTGTATCTATCTCTGTCTCTATCTGTATCTATCTGTATCTATCTATCTATCTGTATCTATCTATCTATCTATCTATCTATCTATTCTATCTGTATCTATCTATCTATCTATCTATCTATCTATCTATCTATCTATCTATCTGTATCTATCGATCTGTATCTATCTGTATCTTTATCTATCTATCTCTGTCTGTATCTATCTGTATCTATCTCTATCTGTCTATATCTGTATCTATCTGTATCTATCTGTATCTATCTATCTGTATCTATCTATCTATCTATCTATCTATCTATCTATCTATCTGTATCTATCGATCTGTATCTATCTGTATCTTTATCTATCTATCTGTATCTATCTGTATCTATCTCTATCTGTCTCTATCTGTATCTGTATCTATCTCTGTCTCTATCTGTATCTATCTGTATCTATCTATCTGTATCTATCTATCTATCTGTATCTATCTATCTATCGTATCTATCTATCTATCTATCTATCTGTATCTATCTGTATCTATCTATCTGTATCTTTATCTATCTATCTCTATCTGTCAGTATCTATCTGTATCTATCTATCTACTATCTATCTATCTATCTATCTGTATCTATCGATCTGTATCTATCTGTATCTGTATCTATCTGTATCTATCTCTGTCTCTATCTGTATCTATCTGTATCTATCTATCTGTATCTATCTGTATCTATCTATCTATATCTATCTATATCTGTATTTATCTATCTGTATTTATCTATCTGTATCTATCTGTCTGTATCTATCTATCTGTATCTATCTATCTGTATCTATCTATCTCTATCTATCTGTATCTATCTATCTGTATCTATCTGTATCTATCTATCTCTATCTATCTGTATCTATCTATCTATATCTATCTATCTATCTCTATCTATCTATCTATCTATCTATCTATCTATCTATCTATCTATCTATCTATCTTTATCTATCTATATCTGTATTTATCTATCTGTATTTATCTATCTGTATCTATCTATCTATCTATCTATCTGTATCTATCTGTATCTATCTGTATCTATCTATCTATCTATCTATCTATCTATCTATCTGTATCTATCTATCTGTATCTATCTGTATCTATCTATCTCTATCTATCTGTATCTATCTGTATCTACCTCTATCTGTATCTATCTGTATCTATCTGTATCTATCTATCTGTATCTATCGATCTGTATCTATCTGTATCTATCTGTATCTATCTGTATCTGTCTGTATCTGTATCTGTATCTATCTCTGTCTCTATCTGTATCTATCTGTATCTATCTATCTATCTGTATCTATCTATCTATCTGTATCTATCTATCTATCTATCTATCTATCTGTATCTATCGATCTGTATCTATCTGTATCTTTATCTATCTATCTCTATCTGTCTGTATCTATCTGTATCTATCTCTATCTGTCTATATCTGTATCTATCTGTATCTATCTGTATCTATCTATCTGTATCTATCTATCTATCTATCTGTATCTATCGATCTGTATCTATCTGTATCTTTATCTATCTATCTGTATCTATCTGTATCTATCTCTATCTGTCTCTATCTGTATCTGTATCTATCTCTGTCTCTATCTGTATCTATCTGTATCTATCTATCTGTATCTATCTATCTATCTATCTGTATCTATCTGTATCTATCTATCTGTATCTTTATCTATCTATCTCTATCTGTCAGTATCTATCTGTATCTATCTATCTATCTATCTATCTCTATCTATCTATCTATCTGTATCTATCGATCTGTATCTATCTGTATCTTTATCTATCTATCTCTATCTGTCTGTATCTATCTGTATCTATCTCTGTCTCTATCTGTATCTATCTGTATCTATCTATCTGTATCTATCTGTATCTTTATCTATCTGTCTGTATCTATCTGTATCTCTCTATCTATCTCTATCTATCTGTATCTATCGATCTGTATCTATCTGTATCTTTATCTATCTATCTGTATCTATCTGTATCTATCTGTATCTATCTCTATCTGTCTCTGTCTGTATCTGTATCTATCTCTGTCTCTATCTGTATCTATCTGTATCTATCTGTATCTATCTATCTTATCTATCTATCTGTATCTATCGATCTGTATCTATCTGTATCTTTATCTATCTATCTCTATCTGTCTGTATCTATCTGTATCTATCTCTATCTGTCTCTATCTGTATCTATCTGTATCTATCTGTATCTATCTGTATCTATCTATCTGTATCTATCTATCTATCTATCTATCTGTATCTATCGATCTGTATCTATCTGTATCTTTATCTATCTATCTGTATCTATCTGATCTATCTCTATCTGTCTCTATCTGTATCTGTATCTATCTCTATCTGTCTCTATCTGTATCTATCTGTATCTATCTATCTGTATCTATCTATCTATCTATCTATCTATCTGTATCTATCGATCTGTATCTATCTGTATCTTTATCTATCTATCTCTATCTGTCTGTATCTATCTGTATCTATCTCTATCTGTATCTGTATCTATCTATCTATCTATCTGTATCTATCGATCTGTATCTTTATCTATCTATCTATCTATCTATCTATATCTGTATCTATCTATCTATCTATATCTGAATCTATCGATATCTGTATCTATCTATATCTGTATCTATATCTATCTGTATCTATCTATATCTATTTATCTGTATCTATCTATCTATCTATCTATCTATCTATCTTTCTATCTGTATCTATATCTGTATCTATCTATCTGTATCTGTCTATATCTGTATCTATCTATATCTCTATCTATCTATGTATCTATGTATCTATCTATCTATCTATCTATCTATCCCATATCTATGTATCTATCTATCTGTCTGTCTATCTGTCTGTCTTCCTTATCTATCTATCTATCTATCTATCTATCTATATCTATCTATCTATCTATCTATCTAGCTATCCCATAACTATCTATCTATATATAGAAACATAGAAACATAGAAACATAGAAAAATGTCGGCAGATAAGAACCTTTCGGCCCATCTAGTCTGCCCAATTACATGGATACTTTACCTGGATTTATCTTTTGTTTAGGATAGCCTTATGCCTATCCCATGCTTGCTTAAATTCAATTACTGTTTTGGCCTCTACCACTTCTACTGGAAGACTGTTCCATGTATCCACCACCCTCTCGGTAAAATAATGCTTCCTGATGTTACTTTTAAACCTTTGCCCTCTAATCTAAGACTATGTCCTCTTGTTTTGCTATTTTGTTTCCTTTTAAATATACTCCCTTTCTCTACCTTGTGGATTCCCTTTACGTATTTAAATGTTTCTATCATATCTCCTCTGTCTCGTCTTTTTCCAAGCTGTACATGTTAAGATCATTAAGCCTTTTTGGTAACTTTTCTCCTTCAAGCCGTACACCATTTTAGTAGCCCTTCTCTGAACTCTCTCCTAAGATGATCTATCCTTCTGGAGATACGGTCTCCAGTACTGCACACAGTACTCCAAGTGAGGTCTCACCAGTGCTCTGTACAGTGGCATGAGCACTTCCCTTTTCCTACTGCTAATACCTCTCCCTACACAACCAAGCATTCTGCTAGCATTTCCTGCTGCTCTATTACATTGACTACTTACCCTTAGATCCTCTGAAATAATGACCCCTAAATCCCTTTCCTCAGATGTTGAGGTTAGGACTGTATCAAATATTCTATATTCAGCCCTTGGGTTTTTACGTCCCAGGTGCATTATCTTGCACTTATCCACATTAAAACTCAATTGCCACAGCTCCGACCATTTTTTTAGTTTACCTAAATCATTTGTCATTTGGCTGATCCCTCCAGGAACGTCAACCCTGTTGCAAATCTTGTGTCATCAAAAAGACATACTTTTCCATTAATACCTTCTGCAATATCACTAATAAAAATATTAAGAGAATGGGTCCAAGTACTGACCCCTGAGGTACCCCACTGGTAACAAGACCTTGCGCCGAATAAACTCCATTTACCACAACCCTCTGTTGTCTGTCACTCAGCCACTGCCTAATCCATTCAACAATATTGGAATCCAAGCTCAAAGATTGCAATTTATTGATAAGCCTTCTATGCGGAACAGTATCAAAAGCCTTACTGAAATCTAAATAAGCAATGTCTACTGCACCCACTGTGTCTATTATTTTTGTTACCCAATCAAAAAAATCAATAAGATTAGTTTGCATGATCTCCCTGAGGTAAACCCATGTTGTTTCTGATCCTGTAATCTATGTTTTTAGATGTTCAACTCTTTCCTCCTAACATGGTTTCCATTAATTTCCCCACTACTGACGTAAGACTAACTGGCCTATAGTTCCCCGATTCCTCCCTACTACCTTCTTGTAAAGGCACAACATTTGCTAATTTCCAGTTTCTGGGCGACTCCTGTTAACAAGGATGGTTAAATAAATCTGTAACGGTTTTGCTATTACATCACTGAGCTCTTTTAATAATTTAGGGTGGATCCCATCAGGCCCCCATTGACTTATTTGTCTTACTTTAGACAGCTGCTTTAGAACCTCCTCCTCTGTAAACTCATATGTAAATGTCTCTTTAGTGTTCTCTCCTAACTGAGGTCCCTTTCCTTCCTTTTCTTCTGCAAAGACTGAACAAAAATATTTATTGAGGCAGTCAGCGAGACTTTTATCCTCTTCTACATACCTTCCTTCCTTTGTTTTTAATCTAACTAATCCTTGTTTTACTTTTCTTTTTCTCGTTTATGTATCTAAAAAATGTTTGTCCCCTTTTTTACTGACTGAGCTTATTTCTCTTCTGCGTGGCTTTGGAAGCTCTATTAAATTGCTTTGCTTCTTTCTGCCTAATCTTATAGGTTTGCCTATCTTCTTCACACTGAGTTTTTTTATAATATGAATGCTATCTTCTTGTTCTTCACTATTTTGGCCACTTCTGCAGAGTACCACAGTGGTTTCTTCCCTTTTTTGTTTTTTGCTAACAAGCCGAATGCAATTTCCTGTGGCCTTCAATAATGCTTCCTTTAAATAATCCCATTTCTCTTGGACTCCCTTTAAATTCCTCCAGTCTGATAATGACTCCTTCACACAAAATCTCATTTTAGAAAAATCAGTTTTTTTAAAGTCTAAAACTTTTGTTTTTGTGTGGTGCGGCTCCATCCCTGTTCTTATATTAAACCATACTGACTGGTGATCACTAGATCCCAAATTTTCACCTACAACAGCGTCCGATACCAAACCTCCATTTGTGAGTATTAAATCCAATATGGCCTCTTTACGGGTCGGCTCCTCAACTACTTGTGTTAGAGATAATCCCAGTAAGGAGTTTAGAATATTTGTACTCCTGGTGCACCCAGCTGTTTTGGTTTCCAGTTCACATCAGGAAGATTAAAAGTCCCCCATGATAATAACTTCCCCCTTCATTGCCATTTTGGCTATTTCCTCAACCAGCAGATTATCTAGCTCTTCTACTTGTCCAGGGGGTCTATAGATCACACCTACACGAGCTACTGTATGATTGCCAAATGTTAGTGTAACCCAAACTGACTCTATGTTCACCTCGCTCACTTTTATTTGGTTCGTTTTTATGTTGTTTTCAGCATACAGGGCCACTCCTCCTCCTTTCCTACCTTCTCTGTCTTTTCTATATAAAGATACCCGGTATTTTATGTCCCAGTTATTTTTTCTCACTGAACCATGTCTCAGTAACCGCAACTAAATCTACTTTTTCAGCTGCCATCATTGCCTCCAGTTCATTGATTTTATTGACTAAACTGCGAGCATTTATAGACACGATTCTGAGCTTGTCATTTTTTACCCCGCATGTTGCTTGCACCCTCCTATTTAGTTTTTGGGGGACATCGGGCAGATTGTTTACCCTTTTGTCCCCCCCTCCTAGTTTTAAATATTTCTTTGTGAAACCTTTGAACTTCTCACTGAGAACATATGTTCCCCTATGAGTAAGATGCAAACCATCTTTTTTATACAGTTCCTTTCTGCTCCAATTAGAACTATCATGGGACACAAGCCAATCCTTGCTCTCGACACCATTCCTGAAGCCACAAATTGAATTCCTTATTGCGCATCTTTCATCTTGAATGTTATGCACAGGCAAAACTTCAGAGAATGACACATGTGGACGCAATCTGCTGTATTTTCACCTCCAAGAACACAAAAATCTTCCTTAATCTCAGAAACCTCATTGCTAGCCAAGTCATTTGTCCCTAGATGGACTAGAACATCTACTTCCCCTTGCTGCTTTGCGCTTCTTTGACAATATTGAGAATACGTCTCCTGTCTCTTACGAGCAGTAGCCCCAGGAAGACATCTCACCAAACCACTACTCTCCAGCTCAAACACCTCTTATGATAGAATCACCCCAGCAACAATTGCCTTCTATCAAGTCCCACTTTTCATTTTTGTCCTTGGTTGCAGTGCTGCATACCTTAGGCATAGTGGATGGTGTTCTTCAACTATGGTGTCTGAGCCTGCATCCGTCTTACCACTACACTCTGAAAGTGTCTCAAAAAGAATTAAGAAGAGCCACAGATTGTGGGACATGCTTTCTATCCACAAACGCTAAGTCTACCAGATCCTACAGTAGTCCATCTGCCGCTCCTAGGAGACCTTCTGTGGCAGTGGCTTTGTAACAGTCATAGCCTGAGTTTGTCTAACAGATAATTTACAAATCTCAGACTTCAAACAGGCAATTTCCTGCTGCAATAAAGAGAACTGCCTACATATCAGGCACACTCCAAACCTCCAAAAATTGGATCTAAAAACAAACGCATGACAGCTCTTACACTGGACCAAGCCTGCCATTATAAAAGAATGGATTTAAAACCAGCAAATCTTACCTTTTTGTGGGTTTTCTACCTCCTGTCAAACCTCTATCTATCTATCTATCTATCTATCTAGCTATCCCATATCTATCTATCTGTCTATCTATCTATATCTATCTGTATCTGTCTGTATCTATCTGTATCTATCTCTATATCTATCTATCTGTCTATCTATCTCTGTATCTATCTATCTATCTATCTATCTATCTATCTATCTATCTATCTGTCTATCTATCTCTGTATCTATCTATCTATCTATCTATCTATCTATCTATCTATCTATCTATCTATCTATCTATCTATCTATCCCATATTTATCTATCTGTCTGTCTATATCTATCTATCTATATCTATCTATCTATCTATCTATCTATCTATCTATCTATCTATATCTATCTCTCTGTCTATCTATCTCTGTATCTATCTATCTCTGTATCTGTCTCTGTATCTGTCTCTGTATCTGTCTATCTATCTATCTGTATCTATTTATCTATCTGTATCTATTTATCTATCTAGCTATCCTATATCTATCTGTCTATATCTTTCTATCTCTGTCTAGTTATTTATCTGTAAATATCCATCTGTATCTATTCTCTGGTTACCTATTGATCTATCTGTATCATCTTTCTATCCATCTGTCCATCATCTGTATCTACCTGTTTATCCATCTATCTATCCTTATCTGTTTTTCCGTCTGTCTGTCTCTATATCCATCACTCTCTGTTCATACCCAGATGATGTAATGCTTTTATAAAGTTCTGGCACTTTCCGCTGATAAGCAAAACAAAAGTGCACAAATAATTAATGAGATCTATACTTGGAGGAGAGACGGGAAAGAGAAGCTCCGGCTGCTGGGGAATCCGGGCAGAGTCATGTCATCGTGTAATGTCAAACGCACCCCCTGGCAGCTAAAGGGTTACTGAATGGGGAGATGCACGTGTCCTCACGTAATTGTGTTTGCCGAGCTCCGAGCCAGAAAATAATTATCTGACAGGCACTAATTATCTCTCCCTATATATTTATATATATTTATATATATCTATAGAGTCTGATGTGACAGAGCACCATTCATTAACCCTGTGAATGAAACCGCACGCCACTCTGCACGTATCACGGCAAGAGATTCCACATCAGGTCCCCAAACTGGTCACACGCTATTAATAATGACAGTGACACTTTGTTACCTTTCCTGCACACCAGAGCGCACTGCCAGGGATCCAGGCCTGCAGGCGACCTGCAGTACCAGCCCTGACCAGCAGGAGTTGGATCCATACAATGGCGCAACCTATTACCTAGGGTTGCCAGTTCAGCCATGTTTTCCTGGACTCATGTGGCTGGCCGTCCACTGGGTCGTATGTGTCTGTCATCGTCTGACCAATCCCACAACATGCAGGAGATTCAACCCTCGCCCACTGCCTCCGACTTCCATCGGACGACTTCAGACGACTTTGTGCGACTACATCAGACTAGCGATCTTTCCCATTTGAATGGGATTTGTCGGACGAAGTTGGGACGATCTGGTACAATTTACATGAAAAAAGATGAATTGTATAGTTAAGCCGCCGTGCCGCAGCAGCAGGGAAACTGCCCCATAGAGAATTGATTCAGTTCGGCAGCCCATAGGATTCAACGGAAAATATATTTTCCATTTATATTTTTTTTATTCAACCGATTATTCTTTTTTCATTTGCAGCAAAAATCCTTTTTATTTATTGATTTATTTGAATTTTTTGAGTAATTTTTTTTGTATTTTTTTAGGCTAAATCTTTGATTCCTGATTTTTTTTTTATGAAAAGTCGCTTTTTTTCCCTTCGCTGCTGAACTAGAAAAAATGTATGTATGTAACCAGTTATTACAACATAAAGGTATCACTGTATCACATTACTCATTGCGTCACATTACTCATTGCGTCACATTACTCATTGTGTCACATTACTCATTGCGTCACATTACTCTGGGATTATGGAATCTTATTAATATATAATAACATTTATTTAGGTTTTTTTAGTGATATGATTTAGCGATGAAAATTGCCCCCCGTACTGACCGTGGTATCTTCTGTGCCCCCCCCTCTATATATTGTTCCTAGAGACGCCACTGATTAAACGATCATAATTATTCCCTAAATCCCGTCTTATCTCTGTATATAAACATCAATATGAAGTCGGGGTGTCGGGTTAGATGTGGCACGTCATTGGTTAATTGGGCAGCAGGAAGCTTGGCGAGTTCTTGCACTTTTTTTTTTTAGGACTAAACCCCCGAATAAATGTGATTTAAAAATACAATTATATTAAAATCTTCTAAATATGGAAAAATAAAAGCAGCCAGGGCACAGCTCGGGTGGACGCTGGACCATTGGGGTGCGTCGCGCGTCTCTGCGGATGCTGGGTACCAGTGATCTGCTCATGAAACCGGGCGCAGCGCATTCCATAGTAACCGTGTGACGTTGCATGGACACACATCCTTGGATCCATCAGGGCTGAGCGCGAGGGAGCATCCTGAGTATGGGGGATGGGTGAAACCCAAAAAATCCCAGGAGAGCGCGAGATGCACATCCTGCATATTAACAGCACGCTCGATATCACTATACAGCGCGGCGTGCTCATTAGGCATCTCTGGATGCTCAGTGCATCCATACCAGGGTGGGGCTCTGCAGACGAGTCCCCCTCTCCCTCCCCTCCATCCCATGGCCCATTTAATCTGCTCCTCCATCAGACGCCCCGTACCTGCATTCGCATTGCGGAGGGCGAGACGTCCCTTTAACCCAGGGATACGGAGCCCCGCGCACAGGCCAGGCGCCACGTGTGCTCATTGTCAGCCAGCTGTGCCCGTTATAGGGTGTTAGGGTGACCCTGGCCTGACCTGTGTGTCCCTCCATATATGTATATAGATATAACGAGAGCGATATAAAACACAATATATCTTCATTAATTAATACACAGCAGGTCACATGGTATAATAACACACATTAAATATGTTTATCATTTGTACGTGGTCAGCTTGTCGTGCAGCACTTTATCATTTAATGTGGGGAAAGTAAAAAAAAAAGGAAAGGTTAAGGCTGGGGTCAGACGAACGCTGTTTGAACGTGCGTTTAGCCGCACTTTATTACGGCCGTGGTAGCAGCAAATGACGTCCAATGACAACCAACATACAAAGTGCAGCCGCGCAACGCACGCGGCAAACCAACGCATTTTTGCAAGATCGTCGAACCGCTAGTACTGACGCACAGAGTGCGCTGCGTCCGCATAGCGGCGTGTGTGCGTGATTAGGAGACGTCAGACGCTGCACATGTCCGGCCAACATCACGTCCATTTGTTTTTTATAGCTCCGTCAAAAATCACGGCAGTAATTGCGCAACGTGTGACCGCTATCGCGTCTGCTGTCAAAAAGTGCGTCCATGCGTCCGGACGCACTTTTTGACGGAAGACGAGAAAAATGCGTTAGTCTGACCCTAGCCTTAGAGTAAAGGCACAAGAAGTGCAGAGGAACTGCAATAACTATCCGTCTATCTATCCTATTTATCCGTATCTATCTATCTATCTGTATCTATCTATCTGTATCTATCTATCTGTATCTATCTGTCTGTATCTATCTGTCTGTATCTATCTGTCTGTATCTATCTGTCTGTATCTGTCTGTCTGTATCTGTCTGTCTGTATCTGTCTGTCTGTATCTGTCTATCTATCTATCTGTCTATCTGTCTGTATCTGTCTATCTGTCTGTCTGTCTGTATCTATCTATCTGTCTGTATCTATATCTATCTATCTATCTGTCTGTATCTATATCTATCTATCTATCTGTCTGTATCTATATCTATCTATCTATCTGTCTGTATCTATCTATCTATCTGTCTGTATCTGTCTGTCTGTCTGTATCTATCTATCTACAGTGGCAAGAAAAAGTATGTGAACCCTTTGGGATTACGTGGAGTTTTGCTGAATTGGTCATAAAATGTGCTCTGATCTTCATCTAAGTCATAACAATTTGAAAAATACAGTCTGCTTAAAATAATACAACACAAACATTATATGTTTTCATGTTTTTATTGAACAGAACATGTAAACATTCACAGTGCAGGGTGGAAAAGGTATGTGAACCTTTGGACTTAATAACTGGTTGACCCTCCTTTGGCAGCAATAACCTCAACCAAACGTTTCCTGTAGTTGCAGATCAGACCTGCACAACGATCTGGAGTAATTTTGGACCACTCCTCTTCACAAAACTGTTTCAGTGTAGCAATATTCTTGGGATGTCTGGTGTGAATCGCTCTCTTAAGGTCATGCCACAGCATTTCAGTCAGGTTGAGGTCAGGACTCTGACTGGGCCACTCCAGAAGGCGTATTTTGTTTTGTTGAAGCCATTCTTTTGTTGAATTACTTGTATGCTTTGTGTCATTGTCCTGTTGCATCACCCATCCTCTGTGGAGCTTCAGTTGGCGGACAGATGATCTTAACGTTTTCCTGCAAAATGTCTTGATAAACTCTGGAATTAATTTTTTCATCAATGACAACAATCCGTCCAGGCCCTGAGGCAGCAAAGCAGCCCCAAACCATGATGATCCCTCTGCCATGTTTTACAGTGGGGATGAGGTTTTGATGTTGGTGTGCTGTGCCTTTTTTCTCCACACATAGTGTTGTGTGTTTTTTTCCAAACAACTCAATTTTGGTTTCATCTGTCCACAGAATATTTTGCCAGTAGTGATGTGGAACATCCAGGTGCTCTTTTGCAAACTTCAAACGTGCTGCAATATTCTTTTTGGACAGCAATGGCTTCCTCCGTGGTGTCCTCCCATGTACTCCATTCTTGTTTAATGTTTTCTTTATTGTAGATGTGTCAACAAAAATGTTAGCATGTGCCAGGGATTTCTGTAAGTCTTTAGCTGACACTCTAGGATTCTTCTTTACCTCATTAAGCATTATGCGCTGTGCTCTTGCAGTCATCTTTACAGGATGACCACTCCTAGGGAGAGTAGCAACAGTGCTGAACTTTCTCCATTTGCAGACAGTCTGTCTTACCGTGGACACTTGAACATCAAGGCTTTTGGAGATACTTTTGTAACCCTTTCCAGCTTCATGCAAGTCAACAATTCTTGATCGTAGTTCTTCTAAGAGCTCTTTTCTGCGAGGCATGGTTCACATCAGGCAGTGCTTCTTGAAACCAGTAAACCCAAAACTGGTGTGTGTTTTTAAAGGGCAGGACAGCTTTCAGTAACACATCTAATAATATCACACTGATTGGACTCAAGGTTGGCTCACTCCTGGCTCCAATTAGCTCTTGGAGAAGTCATTAGGCTAGGGGTTCACATACTTTTTCCACCCTGCACTGTGAACGTTTACATGTTATGTTCAATAAACACATGAAAACATATAATGTTTGTGTTGTATTATTTTAAGCAGACTGTGTTTTTCAAATTGTTGTGACTTAGATGAAGATCAGAGCACATTTTATGACCAATTCATGCAAAACTCCACGTAATCCCAAAGGGTTCACATACTTTTTCTTGCCACTGTATCTATCTATCTATCTGTATCTATTTATCTGTATCTATCTTTCTATCTATCTATACATACATATCTATCCGTATGTATCCATTCTTCTTATTATCTGTATCTATGTATCTGTCTATCCTTCTATCTATAACTATCTGTATATCTTTATATCTGTATCTGTCTTTCTGTCTATCCCGTATCTGTCTTTCTATCTATCTGTGAGGTGCGTCATCTGGACTTGCGGTGCAGGACATGGAGATGTATTTTGGAGGTGCAGGCCAGATGTTCTGCGTCATTTCCTTACCCGCTCTTGTGTCTGTATAATCCATACGCTGCAGGTAAGAAATCGACAGATCGCAGGTGACCTGCCTTGATTTCCTTCCTGCAGAATATGAATTATACATGTTACAGGGCAGCACTTCCCCCTGTGACCCCCCCCCCTGCATGAAATAGCAATGTGTGTCTAGGAAAACATAGCTGCCCTATGCAACTCCCACTGGTCTCAGCAAGACCTTGTCCTCTGTATTCTGACCCTCCAGATGCATTGTCTTTGTCACGTCCGTCTGTCCGTCCCAAACAGATGCCACACTTTCTGATCTCATACCAGCAGCCCTAGAAGGGCCCTTCCACCCATTTAAAAGCCAGCCCCTGACTGTCACACCTCTGATTGGTCAGATGATGGTCACGTGAGGAACTATGTAACTCCCGCCCCATAAGCAACTTGCTAGATTCTCACTGGATAAGGGTGATAGGTGTGACCCAATGAGAAGAAAGCAGGGTGTTGGATTGTTAAAGAGGGATGATGGGAAACGTAGTATGTCCTAAGCCGCCGCCCTGTCCGGGGCAGACACGTGGTGACCGTATACCTCATAGCGGCTGGATTGCTTTTCCATGTGTGCGGCGGAGCTGGGGGCTCTGTAACGTGGCTGTCTGTCTGCTCACATTCCACGCTACGTCATGTGGCGGCTCAGTATAATCATAACGATTACAGTCATTTATACAGCGCCAACATATTCCGCAGCGCTGAACAATATGTAACAGGAGTACCTGTAGGTGTCTTTTTAGGGGTTCCTCCATATATTCAGGGTGTGCGGGTGTCTTTTTAGGGGCTCCTCCATATATTCAGGGTGTGCGGGTGTCTTTTTAGGGGTTCCTCCATATATTCAGGGTGTGCGGGTGTCTTTTTAGGGGTTCCTCCATATTTTCAGGGTGTGCGGGTGTGTTTTTAGGGGCTCCTCCATATATTCAGGGTGTGTGGGTGTCTTTTAGGGGTTCCTCCATATATTCAGGGTGTGTGGGTGTCTTTTTAGGGGTTCCTCCATATATTCAGGGTGTGAGGGTGTCTTTTTAGGGGCTCCTCCATAATATTCAGGGTGTGTGGGTGTCTTTTTAGGGGTTCCTCCATATATTCAGGGTGTGTGGGTGTCTTTTTAGGGGTTCCTCCATATATTCAGGGTGTGAGGGTGTCTTTTTAGGGGATCCTTCATATATTCAGGGTGTGAGGGTGTCTTTTTAGGGGTTCCTCCATATATTCAGGGTGTGTGGGTGTTTTTTTAGGGGTTCCTCCATATATTCAGGGTGTGTGGGTGTCTTTTTAGGGGTTCCTCCATATATTCAGGGTGTGTGGGTGTCTTTTTAGGGGTTCCTCCATATATTCAGGGTGTGAGGGTGTCTTTTTAGGGGTTCCTCCATATATTCAGGGTGTGTGGGTGTTTTTTTAGGGGCTCCTCCATATATTCAGGGTGTGCGGGTGTCTTTTTAGGGGTTCCTCCATATATTCAGGGTGTGCGGGTGTCTTTTTAGGGGCTCCTCCATGTATTCAGGGTGTGTGGGTGTCTTTTTAGGGGCTCCTCCATATATTCAGGTGTGTGGGTGTCCTTTTAGGGGCTCCTCCATATATTCAGGGTGTGTGGGTGTCTTTTTAGGGGTTCCTCCATATATTCAGGGTGTGTGGGTTCTTCTTTTAGGGGCTCCTCTATATATTCTGGGGTGTGGGGTGTCTTTTTAGGGGCTTCTCCATATATTCAGGGTGTGGCGGGTGTCTTTTTATGGTTCCTCCATATATTCAGGGTGTGTGGGTGTCTTTTTAGGGGCTCCTCTATATATTCTGGGTGTGTGGGTGTCTTTTTAGGGGCTCCTCCATATATTCAGGGTGTGTGGGTGTCTCTTTAGGGGCTCCTCCATATATTCAGGGTGTGCGGGTGTCTTTTTAGGGGCTCTTCCATATATTCAGGGTGTGTGGGTGTCTTTTTAGGGGTTCCTCCATATATTCAGGGTGTGCGGGTGTCTTTTTAGGGGCTCCTCCATATATTCAGGGTGTGTGGGTGTCTTTTTAGGGGCTCCTCCATATATTCAGGGTGTGTGGGTGTCTTTTTAGGGGCTCCTCCATATATTCAGGGTGTGTGGGTGTCTTTTTAGGGGCTCCTCTATATATTCTGGGTGTGTGGGTGTCTTTTTAGGGGCTCCTCCATATATTCAGGGTGTGTGGGTGTCTCTTTAGGGGCTCCTCCATATATTCAGGGTGTGTGGGTGTCTTTTTAGGGGTTCCTCCATATATTCTGGGTGTGTGGGTGTCTTTTTAGGGGTTCCTCCATATATTCAGGGTGTGTGGGTGTCTTTTTAGGGGCTCCTCTATATATTCTGGGTGTGTGGGTGTCCTTTTAGGGGCTCCTCCATAATTATCAGGGTGTGCGGGTGTCTTTTTAATGGTTCCTCCATATATTCAGGGTGTGTGGGTGTCTTTTTAGGGGCTCCTCTATATATTCTGGGTGTGTGGGTGTCTTTTTAGGGGCTCCTCCATATATTCAGGGTGTGCGGGTGTCTTTTTAATGGTTCCTCCATATATTCAGGGTGTGTGGGTGTCTTTTTAGGGGCTCCTCTATATATTCTGGGTGTGTGGGTGTCTTTTCAGGGGCTCCTCCATATATTCAGGTGTGTGGGTGTCTCTTTAGGGGCTCCTCCATATATTCAGGGTGTGCGGGTGTCTTTTTAGGGGCTCTTTCCATATATTCAGGGTGTGTGGGTGTCTTTTTAGGGGTTCCTCCATATATTCAGGGTGTGCGGGTGTCTTTTTAGGGGCTCCTCCATATATTCAGGGTGTGTGGGGGTCTTTTTAGGGGCTTCTCCATATATTCAGGGTGTGTGGGTGTCTTTTTAGGGGTTCCTCCATATATTCAGGGTGTGTGGGGGTCTTTTTAGGGTCTCCTCCATATATTCAGGGTGTGCGGGTGTCTTTTTTAGGGGCTCCTCCATATATTCAGGGTGTGAGGGTGTCTTTTTAGGGGTTCCTCCATATATTCAGGGTGTGCGGGTGTCTTTTTAGGGGCTCCTCCATATATTCAGGGTGTGAGGGTGTCTTTTTAGGGGTTCCTCCATATATTCAGGGTGTGTGGGTGTCTTTTTAGGGGTTCCTCTATATATTCAGGGTGTGCGGGTGTCTTTTGAGGGGCTCCTCCATATATTCAGGGTGTGCGGGTGTCTTTTTAGGGGCTCCTCCATATATTCAGGGTGTGCGGGTGTCTTTTTAGGGGCTCCTCCATATATTCAGGGTGTGTGGGTGTCTTTTTAGGGGCTCCTCCATATATTCAGGGTGTGCGGGTGTCTTTTTAGGGGCTCCTCCATATATTCAGGGTGTGCGGGTGTCTTTTTAGGGGCTCCTCCATATATTCAGGGTGTGCGGGTGTATTTTTAGGGGCTCCTCCATATATTCAGGGTGTGTGGGTGTCTTTTTTTGGGGCTCCTCCATATATTCAGGGTGTGTGGGTGTCTTTTTAGGGGCTCCTCCATATATTCAGGGTGTGTGGGTGTCTTTTTAGGGGCTCCTCTATATATTCTGGGTGTGTGGTGTCTTTTTTAGGGGCTCCTCCATATATTCAGGGTGTGTGGGTGTCTTTTTAGGGGCTCCTCCATATATTCAGGGTGTGTGGTGTCTTTTTAGGGGTTCCTCCATATATTCTGGGTGTGTGGGTGTCTTTTTAGGGGTTCCTCTATATATTCAGGGTGTGTGGGTGTCTTTTTAGGGGCTCCTCTATATATTCTGGGTGTGTGGGTGTCTTTTTAGGGGCTCCTCTATATATTCAGGGTGTGCGGGTGTCTTTTTAGGGGCTCCTCCATATATTCAGGGTGTGCGGGTGTCTTTTTAGGGGCTCCTCCATATATTCAGGGTGTGCGGGTGTCTTTTTAGGGGTCTCCTCCATATATTCAGGGTGTGTGGGTGTATTTTTAGGGGTTCCTCCATATATTCAGGGTGTGTGGGTGTATTTTTAGGGGCTCCTCCATATATTCAGGGTGTGCGGGTGTCTTTAGGGGTTCCTCCATATATTCAGGGTGTGCGGGTGTCTTTTTAGGGGCTCCTCCATATATTCAGGGTGTGTGGGTGTCTTTTTAGGGGCTCCTCTATATATTCAGGGTGTGCGGGTGTATTTTATGGGGTTCCTCCATATGTTCAGGGTGAGCGGTTTGGTTTTAGGGGCTCCTCCGTTGCCATGCCAACCTCAGTGAGTGATGGTGAGTCTGTAACAGGGATTTCCTGGTGTTATTGAGTGAGAGCAGCACGAGGTGATGATTCCCAGTTAATGGGCTCATTGTGTGCTGGGTCTTGTGTCCCTTCGTTGAGGACAGGCTCCTCCAGTGGTATATATGAGTGTACGGGGTGCAGAGAGTTGCGCGCTGTCTCTTGGAATACACCGTGATGATTCTCTGCGTTTCAGACGCGTTCGCTTTCAATGCCTTTGATGTGCAGGACACGCCCCTAACGTCGCTTCGCGTTCCATTCATTACCACGAGCAGCTTCCCTTCAAACAGGATCAACAGCAGCTGTGACCGTCTCCCTGCGCCCGTCACACTAAGGCAGCTGCTGCGCCTCCTGCGGCTCCATTTAAATGGCATGCGTGGCGCTGCCAGCCGGTGTGGCGACGCTGTGACAATTCGCAGG
Organism: Leptobrachium leishanense; assembly: GCA_009667805.1. Taxonomy (NCBI): domain Eukaryota; kingdom Metazoa; phylum Chordata; class Amphibia; order Anura; family Megophryidae; genus Leptobrachium; species Leptobrachium leishanense. Next base: position 52,253 of record RXON01001236.1, on the reverse strand, counting down.
GTGGTTGAGGCCAAAACCACAAGTAAAGACATTTTTTTGCATCGTTGCTCCAAATGTACAAAACAATAGAGTGTATGTAAATAGATATATATACACATAGTGCAATGAAAAGGGCTGCCCTAGTGAATCAACACCGATGCCAATATGGGAACCGGATACGCCCGTCAGAGGGTGGTCATTTTATATGGGGGGGGGGGGGGGAAGAAACCCAAGAAGACGTGTGGGAAAATATACAGTAAAACACACACACATACACACACACACACACACACACATACACACATACACACATACACACATACACATACACACAGACACACAGACACACAACACACACACACACACAGACACACATACACACATACAACACACACACATACACACACACATACAACACACACACACATACACATACACACACATACACACACATACACATACACACACACACATACACATATACACACACACACACACCCTTGAAAAAGGCCTCTAGAGGCTGAAACGTTGGCATTTTATTAGGTATTTAATTAAAAAATTCAGATTTTTAACGAGCCCCCGTGTGCATCCCCTGAAAGGTTTGATATATATATATTTTAGGGCAATATATCTCAGATATGCCGTGAGCAATTCGGCGGCACCTGAGCATACTGTGCCTCGGCTCCCCCACCCAGGAGGGCTGTTATCATTCGCCTGATGGATATGCTTTCAATTCCGCCATTCACAAACTGCAGACCAATCAGAGAGCTTCAAAACGATTTAATAATAAAATACACAGCCTAAAAACACGTTAAACCACGTGGACTTATCTCCCACCCAAGGAGGTCACAAGGCCGACGCATTCCACCGTGTCTGTCTCATGGCGCTCAGCATTTTTGCATTATGATGGGAAATAAATGAAGATGATGCCGAGTGTCTTCCAACCCCGCGGCCCTTTCCATAGTGCTCGTGTAAATCGAGTGTGCACGGTGTGTATGGTATCATCTCAGAAATGACGTCGGGTGGAGGACGAGGCTATTCTCTGTCTTTTTTAGATGACGCCGCAACCTATGGGGGCCATTTATTTAAACAAAGATGTAATTTAGTGTCATGTATCTGATTTAAAGTAACATCAGCTGCAAGGAGCAGCCCTCACCCTCACTGTAACAAAAAGCACTACAAACTATACTGCAGCATTCCAGCAGCCAGGGATTTGTCAGAATACAGGGAGAGCTGTGGGGTCAGTCGCTGCTCTACAGGGATAAGATTCAGGGGGTTATAATGAGTGTAAATCCCTGTACAGTACAGATACAAGGTGTTGCTGTAATTGCCATACACAGGCATTATGTGGCACATACAGATACAAGGTGTTGCTGTAATTGCCATACACAGACATTATGCAGCACATACAGATACAAGGTGTTGCTGTAATTGCCATACACAGGCATTATGCAGCACATACAGATACAAGGTGTTGCTGTAATTGCCATACACAGGCATTATGCAGCACATACAGATGCAAGGTGTTGCTGTAATTGCCATGCACAGGCATTATGCAGCACATACAGATACAAGGTGTTGCTGTAATTGCCATACACAGGCATTATGCGGCACATACAGATACAAGGTGTTGCTGTAATTGCCACACACAGGCATTATTCAGCACATACAGATACAAGGTGTTGCTGTAATTGCCACACACAGGCATTATTCGGCACATACAGATACAAGGTGTTGCTGTAATTGCCACACACAGGCATTATGCGGCACATACAGATACAAGGTGTTGCTGTAATTGCCACACACAGGCATTATGCAGCACATACAGATACAAGGTGTTGCTGTAATTGCCATACACAGGCATTATGCGGCACATACAGATACAAGGTGTTGGTGTAATTGCCATACACAGGCATTATGCAGCACATACAGATACAAGGTGTTGCTGTAATTGCCATACACAGGCATTATGCAGCACATACAGATACAAGGTGTTGGTGTAATTGCCATACACAGGCATTATGCAGCACATACAGATACAAGGTGTTGCTGTAATTGCCATACACAGGCATTATGCAGCACATACAGATACAAGGTGTTGCTGTAATTGCCATACACAAGCATTATGCAGCACATACAGATATTGCATTGCTAATAATCTCATTCTGATCACTACAAATCCCCATAAGCAGGAGATCTCGCCATTTTATTATCTGTCTGCAGCACATTTCCTAACACAAAGGCCATTTCTGCCTGTATGCTGATAATGCAGACCCTGTGTGACAATGTGTGAGATAAGGGACGTCATCTAGAGTTTAGAACCTTTCAATTAAAAAAATAATTAATACTTTTTCTGAAATACCTGTATAGTTCACAAATAAACATTATTGTAGAGACACCAGGCCCTTTCAGCCGCTATTACAGGTCTTGTACAGTTATTCTTGGCTTGGTGTTGCCATAGTGAATACATCACCGAGCCGACAATCAGAGCCGAGCGTGTGACGAGCAGTGATTCTCCCAGAGCTTGTACCGGCAGAGCTTTATGAAAATCTCATTAAGGCGTTTTATTACCGGCTTGATTTGGTGGAAGAGAACCTGAGGAATTAAAATACACAGCTTACAGGGATAAACCCCGGCAAATCCAATTGTCACGAGGCTCCAAAATAAACCTGAAAAGACACCCGCACACCCTGAATATATGGAGGAACCCCTAAAGAGACACCCACACACCCTGAATATATGGAGGAGCCCCTAAAAAGACACCCACACACCCTGAATATATGGAGGAGCCCCTAAAAAGAACACCCGCACACCCTGAATATATGGAGGAGCCCCTAAAAGACACCCGCACACCCTGAGATATATAGAGGAACCCCTAAAAAGACACCCACACACCCTGAATATATGGAGAGCCCCCTAAAAAGACACCCACACACCCTGAATATATGGAGGAGCACCTAAAAAGACACCCACACACCCTGAATATATGGAGGAACCCCTAAAGAGACACCCACACACCCTGAATATATGGAGGAACCCCTAAAAAGACACCCGCACACCCTGAATATATAGAGAACCCCTAAAAAGAACACCCACACACACCCTGAATATATGGAGGAACCCCTAAAGAGACACCCACACACCCCGAATATATGGAGGAACCCCTAAAAAGACACCCGCACACCCTGAATATATAGAGGAACCCCTAAAAAGACACCCGCACACCCTGAATATATGAAGAAGCCCCTAAAAAGACACCCACACACCCTGAATATATGGAGGAGCCCCTAAAAAGACACCCACACACCCTGAATATATGGAGGAGCCCCTAAAAAGACACCCGCACACCCTGAATATATGGAGTGTTAATGTTTTTTCTTGTGTGTTCATACCGTTTCTTTTCCCCTCCCTTTACTGATCAGTCGTGGTGTATTGGTGTATTGGTGGTATGGTGGACACTGGAATAAAGGTATAGCGGAGCATTAGGTTGCTCCAGCTCCCTTCCTGCTCACTAGGTGGGTGTGTTTTCTCCCCTGCTCGGTGGCTCCACCTGGTGGTGTGACAGGTTTATTTTTGCCATTATTGTGTTTTGTGGAATATGTTTTTGTAGATATGAGTTAAACAATCACATGGTGCAATTTAGGGTTTTGATCACTATGATGTCTGGAGAAGATTGATTGGGTTGTCCCTTTCACTCTTCTTTCTTTTCATGGGTTTTATGAATTCACATATGGTCTATTCACTGGCGTGTGCAGCCCGTTGCATTAGCGTGTGCAGCCCGTTGCGTCAGCAGCCCGTTGCGTTAGCGTGTGCAGCCCGTTGCGTTAGCAACCTGATGCAATAAGGTGCGCAGCCCGTTGCGTTAGCAACCTGATGCAATAAGGTGCGCAGCCCGTTGCGCTAGCAGCCTGATGCAATAAGGTGCGCGGCCCGTTGCGTTAGCAGCTTGATGCAATAAGGTGCGCGGCCCGTTGCGTTAGCAGCTTGATGCAATAAGGTGCGCGGCTCGTTGCGTTAGCAGCTTGATGCAATAAGGTGCGCGGCCCGTTGCGTTAGCAGCTTGTTGCAATAAGGTGCGCGGCTCGTTGCGTTAGCAGCTTGATGCAATAAGGTGCGCGGCCCGTTGCGTTAGCAGCTTGATGCAATAAGGTGCGCGGCTCGTTGCGTTAGCAGCTTGATGCAATAAGGTGCGCGGCCCGTTGCGTTAGCAGCTTGTTGCAATAAGGTGCGCGGCTCGTTGCGTTAGCAGCTTGATGCAATAAGGTGCGCGGCCCGTTGCGTTAGCAGCTTGTTGCAATAAGGTGCGCGGCTCGTTGCGTTAGCAGCTTGATGCAATAAGGTGCGCGGCCCGTTGCATTAGCAGCCTGATGCAATAAGGTGCGGAGCCCGTTGCATTAGCAGCCTGATGCAATAAGGTGCGCGGCCCGTTGCATCTAGATCTTAACAGTATCTGTCTGTATCCATCTGGCCCTTTGTAATAGTTATTGTGCTTTGAGGCAGTTTTTATATTTTGGGGATTTGCAAAGCATTAAATTATTACAAGTGTTAAGTGAAGACAGTCACATAGCTGGATTTTTTCCCGTTTTGGGGGAAGCTCGCATGTCAAACACAGAACGCTTCCCCCCTTTTAATTCCATCGCTGCTGAATACATTGTCTCTTTCATTTTCACATTTTAGCCGAATCACTTTAAATTCGGCGTTGATTTCTTCTCTTTGCATGGAAAAAGCTTTTTTTTCTAGAAACACAATAACCCATCCCCCCATGAGCCTCGTCACATCTAATGCACTTAGGGTCTTCCATTAAGGGCCACAGTGGATCCGCTACCCGGGAGACGGGATGCAGTGTCCATGGATACCGACACGGTGTTTCTTAGCTACAGGAACAAGATATCAGTAACGTAAATACCAAGGTACCGCACGGCACGGGCTTAGCCAATCACCAGCTATCAAACTGTTAACTCTTCAGACAGAGCCCCCCCCCCCCCCAAGAGGCAGGGGTGACAGGGCCATAGGAATACAGGGTTTGGGGTTCTCTGTCTGAACACACACAGGGTTAATTTATCTATACATATTGTATTTATACAGAGCGCTCGGATAATTGCAGGCAGAGTGTATTTATCCAGGGTTATAAATCAGCCGAGAAACAGTTGTACCACAAATTCTACCCGTGTCGATAATAAAAAGTGCAAAAACTCATATCCACAAAAAACAAAATGGACAAACAATAGCGTTCCACTCCTGAGTGTCACCCAGGCTGCAGAAATTGTAAACGGTATATTGATTGCTTTGGGGTTTGATTGACCGCCAAAACATTTGGCAACAGGCTGGGACCCGATGAGGAGAAACTTGCGAGACCTAAACAAAATAGGCGTTTCGCCCAGAGGCTCGTCAGGAGTATCGCACCAGGAGGAATCCTATCCTCATCCAGATGAATTGGTAACAATTTCTATAGTAGCCAACGCTTTACTGCCATTGTTAACGATAAACGATATGGTGCCAATCTTCTTATCAAGGGCTTCAGCGTCCGGCAACTCCTATTTGTTTAGGTCTCGCAAGTTTCTCATCATTGGGTCCCAGCCTGTTGCCAAATGTTTTGGCCGTCAATCAAACCCCAAAGCAATCAATTTCTACAGCCTGGGTGACACTCATGAGTGGAACGCTATTGTATGTCCATTTCGTGGATATGATTTTTTGCACTTTTTATTATGCTACATTAAAAGTTATGTTTTACTATCTACACAGGTAGAATGTTTGGTACAACTGTTTCTCAGCTGGGTTAACCCCGTGTTCTCCTGTGAATAAATTCACCAATTATCTCAGTACTTGGTTGCACCTTTTACTACTATAGTAGTAAGTGTTTTATTTATCCAGGGTGATTCAGAGAGCACCGAACTGGCCACAAAATTTCCCCGTACGATGTTATATCGTGACCATGCGACTATTTAAAAATCAGGCAGTTCCCCAAATATTGGCAAATTGCCATTGAAATACAGTGCTGTTTGACAGCAGCGAAATCCCCATAGAGAAGCACTGGTAAATCTATTCAGAGACACAGCGTTACGGATCCTGGTACCCCCAAGCTCGGAAACCTACATCTGGGCACCCCTTTCCACTGTACAAGGAGCTGCTCGTACCCCCCCAGAGTAGACTACACAGACTGTGAGATCAATCCTTGCCTTTTGAACTCCAAAACGCAGAATGCCTTTATTCAGAGGTTTTCAGTTAGACATTCAAGCGTAAAAAACACGCCCCTGTGTTTCTCTACACCAGATCCTCCCAAAAACTCCACACACACACACACACACACACACACACACACACACACACACAACACACACACACACACACACACACACACACACACACACACACGTCTCCTAACAAAGGAAACTGATAAAGAGTTCTGGTTACAGCCAGATCTGGGGGAGGGGGTGGGAGCATGGCAAATGATTACTGATTGGGGGGGGGGGGGGGACAGTGTCTTACACAACATTTTACACTAAATACAGGGCAATGAAATGTAAGGAAAAATAAATGCAAATAAACATTGGGGCAGCCGTTCCGTCACACTCCGAACAGCAAAGAAATGTCAGAGAAATGCCCTGAATTTTGGTGGTTTCGTACGACAGGTTTATTCAGGCGAATCCCATAGGTTTGAATGTAGAAAAATATTCCCATTTCTATTATTTATTCACCCGTTTATTCTTTTCATTTGCAGCAAAAAGTCGCTTTATTTCTTTAGGATTTTTAAGGCATTTTTCTTTTTACAATATTAGAGTAGGACAGGAGTGATATGCTGATTGCTTTTTAACCCCTTAGGGACCAAGGTTCTTTAAAGTCAATGCATTCATGACGGAACAGTTAAGTCATTGGTTCTTAAAGGGTTAATGTATTACAATGCTAAATCAAGGTAGCTCGACTTTGACTCAGCTTCAAACTGAATACAAAGCATAAACGTGACACCATGGAGGTCTTAATCAGAGGTGTGTGTCTATGAAATGACACCATGAAACAGATTGTGTAACTTTTTATTGACAGTAACAATAAACCCCACTGTAAGGCATTCACTGGGCTGGGTTACAGGCACAACAGTTCACAGTTATACTTTGAGTGAAAAATTCGGGGAGTTGGGGTACAGTGCAGTTCACATGTACAAAGATCTATGAAAACATACAGCTGATAACCTGGGGTTCGCCTACTCGCTCCTTCACTGCAAGTAAGCCCAGGCACAGCCACACAGGGATCAAGCGGAGACGAGTGCGACGAGGCAGCTCAGGCAGGACTCCATTGGGGTCATTCACAAAGCTTTGAAGGCGATTTGCAAGTTTTAAATGAAATTTACATCCCCACTTCCACTTTTTTACCCTGCCCTGGAATTCCCAGATTTTCCTAGCGTAGTGACGGGAATTCAGGGTTTTAATAAAGACTCATAGGCGAGTACTTTGCTTCCAATATTCAACCATTGTGAATGATCCCCTCAGTGACCTTTGGATTTAATCAAGAGGTTATGGCATAGGATGGATCAGTAAATACATCCGGCTGACAGACCCAATTACTACATAAAAAAAAAAGCCGAATGATATAAAAGGCCTTAGATTTCTGTAACTAATAGAAATAAACAGGTATGTGGCGAGACACAGACAACGCAACAGGAGTCGAAACTCCCAACAAAACAAATACTGGCCAGTGGGTGCGGGACGACAACACAGTAATGGTTTAAAGAACACAAACACATAGTGTGGTGTACAAAATACAAAATCAACATACGTTCTGGATTGCTCCAAACATCCAAAATAAAAGTAATAAACAGCCGAGAGAACTAAGGAATAACCTAAAAAGAGCTAAAAAGGCCAGAAATCCCCAGGGGAGCAGATGCCGTAAGAAGAGGATCAACATTGGTCTTCAGCGCGCAGGGTGAGGAGGAGCAGGAGAGAATGCCGAATCTGTGAGTTATAACATGCGTCCAGGCTTCTGTCAAATGAAAGGAGGAAAGCAAGGGTTAAAAAATGAATTGAAAAATAACACATTGTTTTCTATGCAAGTACTCAAATTCACCCTCTTCCTCTTAAGTAACCCTCAAAAGGGATACTCTGGCAACAATGATCATTTCAAGGAATATTAAGGGTCACTCCACTCATTCAGACCACTTTATAGTTTTAACGTGGTCAGGACGCGAGTAGTGTCCTTCCTTCTAACCCCATGGGGTGTTATCACTGGGGGAAGTGAAGGAGTTTCCTCCTAAAGTTATAAAAGTGGTCAGGATGTTAAAAGTGCCCACCCTTTCCCCTCCCTCACAGCTCCCCCGATCTGGTGTAATCGCTGGGTGAAGCAGAGGAGTTTCCTCTAGCCCATCCAGCAGCTGGGATTTTTGAATTTCCCGGCAGCCGGTCACCAAGTCACTAGTGACAGCACACACACACACACACAGGTCGACGTCACCCTCTGAGACCAATCGCTGTAGCGAGCTTTCTCCGAGAGGCAGCGATAGATCAGATCTGTGCATGTGCGTGCAGCTCCCATCCATCGCTCTGCACAGACGCTACGGAACGTGTGTTTGTAAAGTGTGCGAGTCCGGTAGTGCTGCACAAATTGAGATTCCTAAGCTACACAAGTTGAATAGGTGCACATATTGCACAGAAAAGCTGCAGGGACTCCCGGGTTTGGGAGTCCCTGAGCCGAAGAGCAGGAGCAGCGCATGGCGAGGGACAAAAAGTGAGTAAAATCACCCAAAAACTTTTAGAGTGAGGAAAAAAAAAACTTGTCTGAGGCGGTCAGCAGGATCTGCCTAATTATTTAAGGGCAAAAAAGGGACGCTCTATTTTTCAATATCGTATCCCTTTAATTGGTAATGGTCCCATTAGTGTTCACCCTGAGCGCTGTGACAAACCTTCAAAGACATGGTGAAAGACTTTGTGAGTGAGAATTCAAAGCGATGTCAGTGCCTGAACGTGCGCTAGTGGAACTCGAGTTGCCGCTGGCAGAACCAGCCGACTCGGTGATGCCTCTGTGCATTAGTGCTAATGGGAGGAATTCCCATCAAATCAGCCCACGTGTTAATCTGGACAGGTGCACTTTAACGTATACGCAGTGTGTATATTATTGGTGCTAAATTGAGGCTGCTATATACTGATGGATCGCAGTTTTGGGTGCGTGAAGGACAGTATCACTGGTGGCTCCTTATTTATTACATAAGCAAATAGGCCTAAAAATGGGACAGCTGTTTTATGGACGGCAGCAAGTGATCGCACAGACACAAGCCGACTGACCGAGCTGCAGGAACCTTCCTAAACACAAATAACCCAAGTAATCGCAAGCCGAGGGGAGAGAATATTTTGTTCAGCGTGCGCTGTGATAAGACTAGGCGGTGTTTTTAGTTATGACAGTCTGAGCGAGCATCAAAAGAAATAAACTGCGGCGTAAAAACCATAAAACACCGTAACATGTAATAAGGGGCCATGAAAGATTTGCTGACCTGGTTGATGCTGACTCCGGTCAGCCTCTCCACAGCACTTGGAAGGCGATTGAGGATGTCCAGAACTTCTCCAGTGACCTTGGAGACACCGACCTCGTTACCGCCACTCGAGATGAGCTTTATCTTGTTCACTTTGGTCAACGGCTTGCTGATCTCATCGATAATCTAAAATACGAGGTGGAGAGTCACAAACTGCGTGCTAAGAGAGCGGACAGAAAGAGACAAACGTGTAGGAGGCATCAGTGAGGGTTACTGGGCAAGAGGAGACTGTAAGGGGTGGTGGTGAGAGGAATGAACAGGGTAGTCATTGGAAGTGACACTGAGAGTGGCGTGACAGGATGAGATTTGATGATGGGCATTGATGGGGTCAGTAAAGATGGCTTGGCAGGTCTGGTGGTGTCTAACGTTCTCGTGGTAGGATGATAAAGAATCTGATTAAGAGCAAAGAGGTTTGGTATGAAGAAAGAGAAAACCAAAAGGAGCAGAAGGCATCAAAGATCAAACAACAGGACAAGACAATAACGGGCTACGAATAGGAAGGTTAATGGAGGTCGAACCCGAAGAACACAGGTTTTCACCAACTTCACTCACTGCCTTACCTGGGGTAGCTTCTCCACCAGCATGTCCACTATGGCCGCGTCCTGATATTCTTCGAAGGCTTCGGCCTTTTTGGCCATTTGTTCAGCTTCAGCACGAGCTTTGATCTCGATTGCGTAAGCCTCGGCTTCGCCCTTAATCTGGAGACCCGAGACACGGAGAAAAAGTGAGGAAACAGAAACGCTGGAGGGTGTAAAGCAGGGCCATCAAACTCCGCCCTCAGCTCTCTGTGTGTTTGTATGTCGATGTCTCTTTTATATTTTGTATTCTCTGTGTGTCTGTCTGTCGAGGTTTCTGTTTTATGTGTGATAGCATACTAGATCTACAACAGTTCATAAGACGACATTAAAGATCTTGGGAATTTCTGTCAGAGGTTGGTCAGCTAGGATATAGCAGTCTTGTGCAGTTACTTCTCCTACCGCTCGACTATTGGTCGGGTGAGGTTTTTGAACAATATCACCAGAATGTCTGAACTTTACCATGTCATGCAACTAGTCGTATATGTCGGAGGAACTGTATTTTCATGTGATACATGTACTGTTGTGGAGTATGTATATCTGTGTTCATTTACGTTAATAAAAAACTTTGATTACAAAAAAAAAAAAACTCCGCCCTCAGGATGTCGATGCCTACAATCCCCAAGATGCAATAGATGGTCAGGGAATCAAGGGAGTTGTAGTTCAGGAACATCAGGGGGCGAAGTTTGACAGCTCTGGTATAAACTCTTACAAAGAAAAAGAGAGATCAGCTCTCAGGCTCGAGCATTAAACCTGAGGGTTAGGAGGAATGGTACGTAACGCCAGAAACACATCACACTGAACCTACGCTACAGCAGAGCTTACCTGGGTTATGGATGCTCTGATTTACCAACAGTACAAAGGAACAAAGACAATTCAATGTACGACTGTGCATATCCACAAGCTTTATGACGTACCCTGATGGATTCAGCTTCTGCCTCAGCTTCGGTGATCAGCCTCTTCCTACAGAGAGAAAGGTGGAGACATTAACAAAGGAAGAGAACCAGACGACGAGGGATGGAGGAAAAAAACAAAAAATACAGACGAATATAGCAAAGAAAGGCTTGTCTGTAACAATTATTGTACCAGCAGGAAGCCACCTCAACTAAACCTCCTTCAGTCGTAAACCCACGAAGTACAGTCTCCCCAAATCTCACCTCTCTGCATCAGCAATCGTCTCCAGTCGGTAGCGCTCGGCGTCGGCCGGCTTCTTGATTTTGGCTTCCAGCTCATTCTCCTTGCGCTGGATTTCCTGATCCTGCAGCTGAATCTGCTTTGTCCTCTCCACCACCTGGATCTCATACTTCTGCTCCTCGATCTTCTGCTTCGTCTTGGCCACCTGGAAAAGAGGCAATCGGTTTAGATGCAGAGTCAGAGCACAGCAAGAGGCGGTGAATCCGTCTCAAGAGGATAACCCTACCTGCAGTTGGTAGGCCAGGTCGCTCTCCGCCTTCTTGGTGTTGACCTCATAATCATACGACGCTTTCTTCAACTCATAGTCTCTCTGGGCTTTTGCCATCTCGATCTCGTTGATGTACTGAGCCGAAACCTTGGCCTGCTGAGCCTCTGCTTCCTGCAACGTACAATATCTAACTAGTAACACAGATTGCACTACAGGCACAATATTGATGCCCAACCATCCAGTCCTTGCTCATACCCTGGGTCTGTAACCTCCCTCTCCCTCCAAGTCTCCTAACTAGAGGTAGCACCCACCCAGACCACATTTCCTTCTCAAGCCACCTTGAAGTCACTGAGCCCTGGGCATCTATGCACAATAAATAGGACTAAAAAGTCTGAATTGATGTGCGATCATTTCCAAATTCATCATTACCTGGAAACTAGGGATGCACCAAAATAATCGGCTGTAAGCACCATTTTCACCAAAGGAAAACACTGGCCAAATAAATAAATCAGCTGAAAATCAGTCATCCGAACCTGGGCCTGGAGGGCCGGTCGAGCAGAGGACTAGCCTAGGGAGGAAGACCCCAACCAGCGGCGAAGCCGTCACCGGTCTGGACGTCAGCACGGTCAAAGGCTTCCGCCTCCGTGACGTCATCCCTGCGACTGACAGCTCTGATGGTGCGCACAGTCAGAGTGAGAAGCAGTGGGGCTGTGCATCCGATGCAGGAGGTCTGCCATGGAGACCGTTGGAGGAGCTCAGGGCCAAAATATGTGAATGTAGGCAAGTATGTGAATGTAGGTAACGTTATCTCACCGCCAAAATTAGTCATCGAACCTAAGCCTGGAGGCCTGGCTAAGCCTGGAGGCCCAACTGAGCCAGGGGCTGGTCTGAGCATCCAGGGCCCAGGTTCGGATTACTGACTTTTGGTTTTGGTCTTTGTCTTCGGCAGAGCTCAGCCTGCGTTTTCGGTGCATCACTACTGGAAACAGTTACCAGACATGTAACCAGTCAGAAGGACAACCACACATTCCTTATAGAAAAGCAGTGGAAAGGAGTAACTCAGGTCCATAAAGGACCAGGACAGACACAGTTCATGCTGATGGGATCAAAAGGCTTTGCAGAATGCGGTCTGACCTTCATTGCTGCATCTTGCCTCCAGGACACAAATCATTCCATGGACTGCCCTATTTTTGACCTCCTCACCTTGATCCCTGCGTCTCTCTTGGCCATGGCCTCTCCGATCCTCGCGTCCTTCTGCACTTGAGCCGTCCGAGCCTTACCCAGCGAGACTAGGTATCCCTGAAAGAGGCAGGTGGAGGAAGAAATCCAAAGTTATCTCCTTCGACGGCTTTACAGCTGAGCATGTGTACACGAGGGGTCTTTGTCTACCTGGTCATCGTGGATGTCTTTCAGGGTGTAACTGACGACACTGATCCCCATGTTAACAAGGTCGGAGGAGGCCACCTTAAAAACCTGATCAGAGAACTTCTGTCTGTCCTTGTAGATCTCCTGAACGGTGACGAGGAGAAACGAGGAAAGAAAGAAAAGTTAAAATGTGCAAGGTGTGGGGGGGGGGGGGGTCAAGGAGAAATAAAAGGTAAAATGGATAAAAACGAGACGGCAATAACGTTACATTACACCGACGACCGACTAAACACACACTCAGAATCGGCTCAATGATCGCACAAGGTGCACCGAATTTTACGTGCAGGGAACCGCCTGAAATCAGCAGCTTCTCTTTTTGTGATTAACCCGTTCACTACCAAGCATTTATATTTCAAAGTAATATAACATTTATTTCAAACGTGGGATGCGCAGAGAACAATTAAATATAAAATAAAAATAGAAATTTTCCAGAGATTTTTCTTCTAAAATAGATAAAAAAAATATTTTTACAGAATTATGGCTGGGATAAAAGGTTCTAATCTCTAGATGGCGTCCTTTATCTGGCACAGTGTCAACTGGGGGTCTGCATTATCAGCATACAGGCAGAAATGGCCTTTGTGTCAATGTGCTGCAGACAGAGAATAAAATGTTGATCTCCTGCTTACACGGGGTCTGCATTATCAGCTTACAGGCAGATGCAGTAAATGTGCTGCAGACAGATAATAAAATGGTGAGATCTCCTGCTCACACGGGGTCTGCATTATCAGCATACAGGCAGAAATGGCCTGTTGTCAGTAAATGTGCTGTAGACAGATAATAAAATGGTGAGATTATTAGTAATACAATATCTGTATGTGCTGCATAATGCCTGTGTATGGCAATTACAGCAACACCTTGTATCTGTATGTGCTGCATAATGCATGTGTATGGCAATTACAGCAACACCTTGTATCTGTATGTGCTGTATAATGCATGTGTATGGCAATTACAGCAACACCTTGTATCTGTATGTGCCATATAATGCCTGTGTATGGCAATTACAGCAACACCTTGTATCTGTACTGTACAGGGATCTTCACTCATTATAACCCCCTGAATCTTATCCCTGAACAGCAGCAACTGACCCCACAGCTCTCCCTGTATTCTGCCCTCTATCAGGCTGCTGGAATGCTGCAGTAAAGTGTTTGAACTCTTTGTTACAGTGAAATTTGGGGTATGCTCTTTGCAGCTTGTTTACAGTATTACAGAGATACAGGAGTGAATTTTCACTCATGAGTTGTGTCTATCCACAGGGGGGGCACTAATCCTGCCTTAAAAGATATGCAAATGGTATTTGATATCTAATGATTGCTTTTCATTTTATTACAATGCAGAATCGAGTTAACCCTTTCACTACCAAGGTCGCGTTAAGTCTCTAACTCAGCTAAAGCTCGACCATTATCAAGTAAACCCCTAAACTGTGAAATTATGCCCCAGCTTCTGATGCATTTATATGGAAACCTTGGTTATACATGGTCTTACCTCCACGGTCATATGAGCCATGATGGCACGCTGGTGGCCCTCCAGGGTTTCCAGGGCAATGTGCATCACCTCATTCTCGGATTTCCGAGGAACATCTGACAGGCCGCCGCAAGCATCTCCTTATTCTGACCCTGGATCTTCACCTAGGAGCACCAAGCAATTGGAAAGGCAGGTCAAACAGAAAACGAAGGCGAGAGGAGGATGAGCAGAGGAAGAGAAGATGGCGATATCCTCACCTGGGCGATGCCGGTGACTGAAATCGGGACGCCATGACGGGTATACACCTTCTCACTCTTCACATTCAGGGTCAGCGTGTTTAAGGAGATCCTGTGAGGTAGAAACACGTCGTTCAGGATTACGTACATGGTCCCTATGCCAGACAGATCCACAAAGACGCACGCTCACCTCTGTATCTTCTGTACGCACGGCAGGACAAAGACACGACCTCCTGCGATCATCACCGGGGGGCTGCGGCAGAACCCTGCGTGCGACAGTATCAGACTTTTAGATGTAGTACCCCAACATAATGCTGGATCTCATGAATATATTTAGAGATGCACCGATACCACTTTTATAAGACCGAGTACCGATACTTTTTAAAAAGTACTCACCGATACTTTTATTTTATGTCATGTGACCGCTTTCCAATTAGAACAGGACCTCATAAAAATGCCCCCAGCTCACATGTACCGAGTTTCCCCAAAAATAAGACACTGTCTTATATTTTTTTTGGCCCCCAAAAAACACACTAGGTCTTATTTTCAGGGTAGGTCTTATTTTTTTTTTTGGTGTTGCTGTTTGTTTTTTTGGCAGTGTACGTCTGGTATCACTCCGTCAGTGACAGAAGCCGGCGCTAGAGGAAGCATCGGTTAAGGCTGCGGTCACACAAGCGCACTGAGTGCGTCCGTGTGACCGCACTTCCCTGCGTCCTTCGCAGCTTTGTGAAGGCTGGACTAGAGAGCTACACAGTGTAGCGTGCACACGAATTGCATGCGCTACCAGTGGACGTGATTTCAACCTCCCCGTCAAAAAGCTACGACGGACGCAGACGAGGCTACAAAGCACAATCCTCCATAGTTGGATTGCGCTTTTTAGTGCTAAGCGCACTGACTGCGCTCAGCAAGGTGGCCACACGGGCATCAGAGTGGAAGGATGTCCACTCTCACGGATGTTCCTTCTGCTCAAAGAACGCTCGTTGACCGCAGCCTTATAAGGCTCTGCTCCCTCCTCTGCCGCCTTGTTTCCTCTGGCGCCGGCATCACTGATTCTCTCCCACGGCTCTTCAAGTTGCCGTACTACTAGGTCTTATTTTCGGAGTAGGTCTTATAATTTAGCAGTTATCAAAAAAACACACTAGGTCTTATTTTCAGGTAAACAGGGTATATATCCCCACCGAGATATACAGTTGTGTTCAAAATTATTCAACCCCCACTGAAATTGAGTGTTTTGGCCAGTTTGACATTGATTTTGATCATTCAGTCATCTTGCTTACAATTAAATCAAAGAGGCACGTGTAGGTCAGACAAATATAACATAACATTTATAATGAAATAACCACAAATGTCTTTTCTGTGCTCACATCATTATCAGTTTTATTCAACCCCCAAGTGACATTCAATCTTAGTACTTAGTACAACATCCTTTTACAGTTATAACAGCTTTTAAACGTGAAGCATAGCTTGACACAAGTGTCTTGCAGCGATCTACGGGTATCTTCGCCCATTCGTCATGGGCAAAAGCCTCCAGTTCAGTCACATTCTTAGGCTTGCGCACTGCAACTGCTTTCTTTAAGTCCCACCTGAGGTTCTCAATCGGATTTAAGTCAGGTGACTGCGATGGCCACTCCAAAATGTTCCAGCCTTTAATCTGCAACCATGCTCTAGTGGACTTGGAGGTATGCTTGGGATCATTGTCCTGTTGAAAGGTCCAACGTCTCCCAAGCCTCAGGTTTGTGACGGACTGCATCACATTGTCATCCAATATCTCCTGGTACTGAAGAGAATTCATGGTACCTTGCACATGCTGAAGCTTCCCTGTACCTGCTGAAGCAAAACAGCCCCAAAGCATGATTGACCCCCCGCCATGCTTCACAGTAGGCAAGGTGTTCTTTTCTTCATAGGCCTTGCTCTTCCTCCTCCAAACATAGTGTTGATCCATGGGCCCAAAAAATTCTAATTTTGTTTCATCAGTCCACAGAACACTATCCCAAAACTTCTGTGGTTTGTCCACATGACTTTTGGCATACTGCAGTTGACTCTTCTTATTCTTTGGAGACAGCAAGGGGGTGCGCCTGGGAGTTCTGGCATGGAGGCCTTCATTACGCAGTGTGCGCCGTATTGTCTGAGCTGAAACTTCAGTACCCACATCTGACAAATCTTTTCTCAGTTCCTCAGCAGTCACACGGGGACTTTTCTCTACTCTACGCTTCAGGTAGCGCACAGCAGTCAAAGTCAGCATCTTCTTTCTGCCACAACCAGGTAGCGTTTCAACAGTGCCCTTTGCCTTGAATTTGCGAATGATGCTTCCTATGGTCTCTCTTGGTATGTTTAACATCTTTGCAATCTTCTTATAGCCATTGCCCTTCCTGTGAAGAGTAATCACCTCTTCTCTTGTCTTCCTGGACCATTCTCTTGACTTCACCATGTTTGTAACCACACCAGTAAATGTCTAGAAGGAGCTGAGTATCACAGTCATTTTAAAGCTGCCTAATTGGTGCTTATTATGCTTTATTGCTGCTCCGTGACATCCACAGGTGTTTTCAATACCTGATTGAAAACACTTGAATGAACCTCTGTTCTTCAGAGTGGTAGTCTTTAAGGGGTTGAATAATTGTGTCAATGAAGAATTCACAAAAGAAACATTTACTACTGTATTACAAAACCAATTGATGTCATTTTAGTTGCATATGGTTCTTTAAAAAGTCCTTGTAGGATTTCATTCTGAATACAATTACAAATGTACACTAAATTCCCTAAAACCCTTTACAGCATTGGGGGTTGAATAATTTTGAACACAACTGTATATATTTATATACACAGTTTGCCCCCAGCTCTCACGGATATAGGCCCCCAGCTCTCACGGATATAGGCCCCCAGCTCTCACGGATATAGGCCCCCAGCTCTCACGGATATAGGCCCCCAGCTCTCACGGATATAGGCCCCCAGCTCTCACGGATATAGGCCCCCAGCTCTCACGGATATAGGCCCCCAGCTCTCACGGATATAGGCCCCCAGCTCTCACGGATATAGGCCCCCAGCTCTCACGGATATAGGCCCCCAGCTCTCACGGATATAGGCCCCCAGCTCTCACGGATATAGGCCCCCAGCTCTCACGGATATAGGCCCCCAGCTCTCACGGATATAGGCCCCCAGCTCTCACGGATATAGGCCCCCAGCTCTCACGGATATAGGCCCCCAGCTCTCACGGATAGGCCCCCAGCTCTCACGGATAGGCCCCCAGCTCTCACGGATAGGCCCCCAGCTCTCACGAATTTGCCCCCAGCTCACATGGATATTGCCCCCAGCTCTAACGGATTTGGCCCCAGCGCTCATGGATATTCCCCCATCGAACGCTGGGAAAAGGCTGGCCGCGTGCATGAAAAGCACCTGGCCAGCGTTCCCCTCCGGCGGCTGCAATACTCGCCTGCTTCCGAAGGTCCAGTCGCGCTGCTGTGGCGCGATCACGTGGCCGCCGGCGCTTCTGTGACGCTGCCTCTTTCCGCTGCTTTTCATGCTTTCCCCAGCCCCGCGGATACCGGCAAGCCGGCCCAGCGCTGGCTTCCGGTATGGGGGGGGGGGGGGGGGGTAATCGGGTCATTTGCACGAGTACTAAGTACTCGTGCAAACGGCAGTATCAGCACCGATACTAGTATCAGTATATCCCTAAATATATTCCCTACCAACAACTTACACAGGTCCCCCCCCGACCACATTCCCTCCCCCCCGTGGACCTTTACATGAGACGTGTTACACACAGGCAGGGGTCAAGTCCTGCAGGAACGCAGTTCCCTCACTATTTTAGCAAAAGGAACTTCGTTCCCTTTTGCCTGAAATACTGGGAAGCTGCAATACCTTTCTATTTAGACACAATTTTATGAAATTGTTTAATGGTTTTTCCTGGATTTATGTGCATCGGGAACGCATGGAAATGACAATTTCTCAGGGCTAAATTACAATCTTCACGCAAAAATCCTTGCGCAAAGTGTTAAGGTTTTGCGCGCACAAATCACCGTTGGAATTACAATCCTAGCGGCTTTTTTCTTCCGCCGATCAATTGTGTGTGCAAACAGGACGCGCCCAAATGCACGTGCAGTACCCCTGCACACAGGACGTATATTATAACCGTGTCAGCAGAAGCACCGTGTGCACATCATGGCAACAATGTTTCCAAACAGGGTCACCAGATCAGAAATGTATTCTAGGACATATGTTACTATGTACAGCGTAGGGTAAAGTGCTGCCCTGCAACATGTATAATTCATATGCTTCCAAACAACAAAAGAAGTGGGAAAATAAGTCTTGCGTTTCAGGGCTTAACCCCTGTGACGGACCCCGGATATCCCTACTGGATATCTCCGCCAGACAGTGCAACCCTCGCTGCAGGAGCCCAGAAGAGGATCGCGATTTACAGCAAAATACCCCAAACACGAGACAGGACTCAGGCGGAGGGAAACCAAGGAATGACTGTGTATTCCAAACCAGCCTTTACAGTTACACATTTTACGGGGACAATCAACAGATAAAAGGCAACAAATAAACTGAAATCACTGAAGATGGGACAGGGAAATACAAACTGGGAGATTCCCAGAAATTACTCATTTTGTATTGGGGAGGTGTATGTGTGAGTGTGTTTCTACGTACCTGATACGACCATGGCCTCGTTAGGTCCGCACGTGTAGAACGACATCTAATGACAAAAGAAAACCGGTTCATTTAGGTTTTGTGACACAGGGTATTGTTTATCCATATTATCACCCTCCTGGGATTTACGTTATATATTACAATTCACATTATGCGTTTTAGAACATATTACAGACGCGCAGGACCCACCTCTCACACTTGCTATGCACATACAGCATTTTGTGTACATGGCCAAGGAACACGTTGGCATTCTATATTTAAGTGCACCGTCGTGCCCATGGGAAGGCAGGCTGGAATGGGCCCAATCTCACTCTCCATGTGTCACCGGAGATGAAAGAGCCGGGATGTGTTTTCCAGGAAGCGGAGTATTATTTTTAATATAATTTTAGTTTTTTCCAGCTCTTTCGGACACAGACACTCAGACACACACACACACACACACACACACACACACACACACTGTAACGACACAAACGGGGCCTAGAAATTCTATTATTAATAAAAATTAAAATCTGGGTTGTAAATCACACAGGGACGCTCCCAGCATGACGCGGCCCACCATCGCACTGCGGCTTGCATGTCACAATCACATTTCCTTCCAATTTTCCCATTAACCCTTCAAGTGTCAGAGTACACGCAGCCGATCCCTCGCACGTTACACCGCAATGTTATGAATGTGTGCGGATATTACACACGTTACACAATGGGCCTGGGGAGCAACTCCAACAACTGTCTGACAGTGTCACATAACATTGCGCAAAGTGCGGCTCCATCTTCCTAATCATAAGGACCATCACATGCAACACACAAACCCCCCTGCCAACATAACACAAAGAATAAACTGCAGCACGCAATACCTCTACCAACACACAGTGACTAAACTGCAACACACGATCCCTCTACAAACACACAATGAATAAACTTCAACACACAATACACAACAAAGAAATACACTGGGACACACTCCTCATAAACAACTGATCAGTGCTGCTGCTGCTGCTGTAAACGGACATTGGTTTTATTACTTTGTCAGGTTTGCTATATGTATGTTACGGGTAAAGCCCAAAGTGCGGTTAATCCTAGGATTACCCGGGTAACCCTGACATTACCCAGGCCTCGTTAGCAAAAGTCTGAAGGGAAATGAAATTTCGGACTTTACCCGGGTAATCTGCAAAGTATCCAGAGGCCTCTGGGTAATCTGCTTTTCTGCTCTGTTTTAACCGGGTAATTCGCACTAGGGATAGACCGATATATCGGTTTAGCCGATTATCGGCGCCGATATTCATAAAATTACTGATATCGGCATTTTATTTGCCGATATTTGGGCAAGTTTGCTCGCTGCAGCTGCGACACGCAAGATCCCACAGAACTGTGCGAATCTGGGGCTTCTCCCACATCAGGCTGTAAGCCCTCACTGCAGAATGACCCCTGCTCACTGACCGTATTGTGCATGAGCGTGATGGCAACAGAAACGGGGCTTCCATCCCATCTGGCAGGGAATTCCCTATACAGGAGATGCAGGGGTCTATTTCCTACAGCAGGGTCCAGCAACCTAGGACCTCCAGATGTTTTGGAACTGGATTTCTCATGAGGCTCCAAGAACCTAATGAGAAGATGAGCATCATAGCAGATGTAATTCCAAAACGTGGGGCAATATTACAAAGTGACTGCTTAACCAGAGCTGTAATATAACTTTTTAAAATAACCCTTGGAGGGCCAAGGTTGCTGAACCCCTTACATACAGGATCATATGAGGGATCTTTAAGAAAGCCAAAGACATGGTCTGATTGTTTGTAAAAAATAAAAGATTAAGTAAAATAAAAATTCTTATTAAATTGAATAAATGAAGTGGACGTGGTGCAATGTTTACATGTTAAACACATTGGGCTATATTACAATCTTTGCGCAAAAACGCTCGCGCAAAGCGTGAAGTTTTGCACCAAGCGTTAAACGTTTGCGTGCGCAAATCACCGCTGGAATTACAATCCTCACGCGTTTTTGATCCGATCAATAACGCACATAAACCGGACGCGCCCAAATGCTCACTCAGTACCGTTGCGCGCAGAAATCAGTGTGCTGTCATTTTTTTTCACGCAATTCACCCAATCAGAATTAAGAACCACAACCACAAGTCAGCATATATGCTGCAGCAATAATACATGCACGCACAACTTCTCCATTTTATTGGTTTGGGTATGAGTGGAATGTGTAACTATACTTTGCTGCATTTTTTTTTTTGGCTGGTGTATTTGGTTTTGGCCAGGACGTTTCAGCTTTTAGGAGTTGCTAAAATTAGACGCGCAAATGCTGTGCGTTACAAACTGCGCATAGATTGTAATACCATCCGCGTACCAGCACACAAAGGCATTTGCGCTCACAATGTAATGTATAGATCGCGCGACATACAGTATGCTCACGCAGGGGTCGCAGGTTCACCCGCGGTAGACGATTATGTGCGTTTGTTGCACTATGTAATATGGCATTCGGCGTAAAGGGTTTTGCCCCTCGCGTTAAATGTTTTTTTGCACCGGTGGAAACGTTTGCACGAAGATTGTTGTTTAGGCCATTGAGTTCATGGCATAGTCAGATTTGTGCTGTTTTTTTCAGAACTTTCAATTTACAGAATATCGGCACCAAATATCGGCTATCGGCCAGAAAAGCTGCCGATAATCTGTATCGGCCATGAAAAAATGATATCGGTCTATCCCTAATTCGCACATTACCCTGGTGTTGCTGGATAAAGTGTGATGTGCAACGAAACCTCGCACTTTACCCGGGTAATCTGCAAAGTATCCAAACGCCTCTGGGTTCTCCGCTTTTCTTGGGTTTTCAGCAGGTTACAGCTGACTGAATTCCGAGGATTACCCAGGTAAAGCTGCAAACTGTTATCTGACCGATAACAAAATAGTGTTTTTGGTTATTTTTAATGAAATTGTATCCACAGTCAGAAACCGCACTAAATAACCGTCATGTGACTCTGTGCATTAATTGTCTGAAAATTTATGAAGATAAAGATATTATATAAAGAGTAACCTGATGGTTATTATGTTTTATAAATGATACATAAGCACATATGACACATAAAGATCATGTGACTCTTTCACCTTCATAAGAAACATATCCTGTTAATCTGTATATTCATTATATCCGCAATACATTTTAATGTTTGTCTTTTGCCGTTTTCATTGATAATATCCATAGATAATAGCAAAATTCACTGTTATCCAAGCGGGGTTGGATGCTCTGCAGATTACCCAGGTGAAGCTGTGGATAGTCCTCAGATTACCCAGGTGAAGCTGTGGATAGTCCTCAGATTACCCAGGTGAAGCTGTGGATAGTCCTCAGATTACCCAGGTGAAGCTGTGGATAGTCCTCAGATTACCCAGGTGAAGCTGTGGATAGTCCTCAGATTACCCAGGTGAAGCTGTGGATAGTCCTCAGATTACCCAGGTGAAGCTGTGGATAGTCCTCAGATTACCCGGGTGAAGCTTCAGACTTGCACATTATCCGGGTAAAGTGTGAGTTTTTCAGCTCTTCCAGACTGGTTAGTCCTAATATTACCCGAGTAAAATCCGAAATATTCTTTTTTTTTGCAGCTTTACCCAGCGGTTTTGGGTAATGTCAGGATTACCCGGGTAATCCTAGGATTAACCGCACTTCGGGCTTTACCAGTAAATAATATATATATATATACACACACACACTGACTCACATTCTATGCAAAGCAATCATACAAAGTACCTAAATATTAAATGATAAATTTTTCTTTCCATGGTTATCCAGACTCATTACACATGGAAATGAAGACACTGGAAGGTGTTACGGCTTGTGATGAGGCTGTGGGTGTGTTATATATATATATATAATATATATATTACACACAACATTTATAGATAGCTTACCCACACCAAAATCTCTGTAAAATGTAATAGACAGCAATTAACACTGGGAGGAAATCACAAGCAGCCTGTGTATGTGCATATATTATATATATAAAACACAGACATTAGGGCTGTTTCCATTAACAGCATAATATACGGGGAAAAAAAAAAAACACATTTCCCACACATTATATAGGACAATACAAACACATTTCCCCACACATCACATAGGACACACAGGGTGTAAGCTGTGCTTTTTTGGCTGTGTGTGGAGATCTATATAAAGCCAGTAACACAACCTGTACCCTGTGTGTATCTCATAAAATGTATAAATGTGTGATATAGATATATACAAAGCCGTCCTATAGTTCGTATAAAAGTGTGTTTATATATATATATAGCCAGTAGGCACTGGTAATAACCTGTGTGTCTAATATATATAAATAATACAGTCACTGAGCACAGCTTACACCCTGGGTGACCTATAGGGTGTATAAATGTGTGTGTGGATATATAAATATATATACATATACATACATACAACCAGTAGACACAGCTGTGTGTTCTATTGGGTGTATAACTGTGCGGATATATACTACATATAGGGTCACCAAGTCAACCATGTTATCCTGGACACATAGAACTTATTCATGCTGATGGGCAGTGCATAAAAAATGCCACCCCGCAACATGTATAATCCATACATTGCAGGTAAGAAAGAAAAGCGGCAGCCCAGTTCATCTGCTTTGATTTAGTGTCTCAGTTGAAGCATATGAATTATACATGTTACGGGGCAGCACTTTTCCCTGTGCATGAAATACTGTAGTAGTAAGTGTCCAGGAAAACATGGCCGACCTGGCAAACCTAAGTAATATATACTGTATGTACACACAGCCATCCAGTACGCACAGTTTATACCATGTGAGTCCTATAGGGTGTATCAATGTCTGCATAGATAGATATATATATATATAATCACACATACACACAGCCAGTAGGTACAGCTTATACCGTGTCCTATAGGGTGTGTATATATATATATATATATATATATATAATATATACATACACACAGAGTAGGCAAAGCTTAGACCCGGTATGTCCTATAGGGTCTGTGTATGTATATAAAGCCAGTAGGCACATTCATATAGGTATTTCCTATAGGGTGTATATATATATAGTCAGGCAGTAGGCACAGATTATATCCTGTATTTCCTATAGGTATATATATATATATAATATATATATATATACATACACACAGAGTAGGCAAAGCTTAGACCCGGTATGTCCTATAGGGTCTGTGTATGTATATAAAGCCAGTAGGCACATTCATATAGGTATTTCCTATAGGGTGTATATATATATAGTCAGGCAGTAGGCACAGATTATATCCTGTATTTCCTATAGGGTGTATATATATATATATATATATATATAGTCAGTCGGCACAGATTATATCCTGTATTTCCTATAGGGTATATATATATATACACACAGTCAGTCGGTCGGTACAACCTGCACCCTGTGTGTCCTATAGGTGTGTCTATGCACAGATATATTTGTATAGGTATTATATGTGTATGCGGTGCTCGGTGTCCCTCAGGGTGTGATGCTCTCTGTGAGGCCAGTCACAGCCCTGTGACCCTGTCAGAGGATGTAAACAGCCGCCATGTTTCTCGCCACACACAGACACAGAGGCCCCGCACCTTTCCTGTGACTCCCCGCCGCCCGTGCTTTACTGGCCCCGCTTGTCAAGTCTCGGCCCGGGTTACACAGCGCAGAAAATCCTCCTTGTTTTCTTCCTCCCAGGCGGCTCCACCCAAACCTCCCCAGACCCCCTCACTGGAAGCACGGACCATAGAGATGGCACAGCGCCGCCTGCTGGCCGCATAGAATACTGGACTGCGCCACCGCGCACAGCGACACCTGCTGGCCAGGCTGCTACACTGCGCACAGCGACACCTGCTGGCCAGGCTGCTACACTGCGCACAGAGCCACCTGCTGGCCAGGCTGTGCCACCGCGCACAGCGACACCTGCTGGCCAGGCTGCTACACTGCGCACAGCGACACCTGCTGGGCAGGCTGCTACACTGCGCACAGCGACACCTGCTGGCCAGGCTGTGCCACCGCGCACTGCGACACCTGCTGGCCAGGCTGCTACACCATGCACAGAGCCACCTGCTGGCCAGGCTGCGTCACCGCGCACAGCGACACCTGCTGGCCAGGCTGCTACACTGCGCACAGAGCCACCTGCTGGTCAGGCTGCCACACCGTGCACAGAGCCACCTGCTGGCCAGGCTGCGTCACCGCGCACAGCGACACCTGCTGGCCAGGCTGCTACACTGCGCACAGAGCCCACAACCAGCCGGCCAACAAATCCCAGACAACAAACTCCTGAAACTGTAATAATAATGGATTCAAATGGGAAGTACTTAAACACAAGAAGGCTCTTCCCAGGAAAGAAAGTCACCAAAATCCATTGTGCTACCATTGAACAGACAATGGAAGTCCTCACAAATCCATACTTCACGAACCCCAAACAAATCATCATATACACAGGTACGAACAACATTCAGACACAACAGAAAGGCATTGCAGACAAACTGTCACAACTGACACTGCACGGCAAAAGTTCCCCCACTCCAAAATAATCCTATCCTGCCTACTTCCGAGGAAGGACATATCGAACCACATCATCCAGAACATCAACACAGAACTGGCGGCTAAACCTAGCTCAAAGCCCAACATTCATCTGGCCCAACACCCTTCCATAACCCCTGAACACCTCTACGATAACAAACACCTCAACAAACAAGGGGTGAGTCACCTGGCAAGAGAATTTAAAGACATTGTACTGAACAGAACCCATATCCCCGAACCGGGCACAAACCAAACTAACACAACAACAACCACCACAAGACGACCTCAAACCGCACCGCACCAAGACAAGAACACCACTCACGGGATGAAAACATAATTTTGCCTCTGTATAAATCAATGGTCAGGCCGCACCTTGAATATGCCGTGCAATTTTGGGCACCGGTCTTAAAAAAAGATATTATAGCGTTAGAAAAAGTGCAGAGACGGGCAACTAAATTAATAAGGGGAATGGAAGGGTTAAGTTATGAGGCAAGACTAACCAGCTTAAACCTGTTTAGTTTAGAGAAACGGCGCCTTAGAGGGGATCTGATAACCGTATATAAATATATACAGGGCCATTATCAACCATTGTCTGATAACCTATTCATTAACAGGACTATACATAGGACAAGGGGTCATCCATTTAGACTGGAAGAAAGAAAATTTAGCTTAAAGCATAGGAAGGGTTATTTTACGGTGAGAACAATAAAGCTGTGGAATTCTCTGCCTGTTGAGGTGGTTGGGTCAGAGTCTGTACAGATTTTTAAAAAACGACTGGATGATTTCCTGCAGACACAGAATATTAAGGGTTATAATATTTAATATGTGGGTAAAAGCTTCTTGATCCAAGGAGAAATCTGACTGCCATTCTGGGGTCAAGAAGGAATATTTTCCCGGTATGTTGCATATTTCAGACTGGGTTTTTTGCTTCTTTTGGATCAACAGCAGTAGGTTATGTGGGAGAGGCTGAACCCGATGGACGCATGTCTTTTTTCAGCCTATGTAACTATGTAACTATGTAACCACATTTAAACCAAGAACAGGACAAAACAGATGGCAGGAATGGCGGAAACCATCCGCCCCAAGATGGACATCAAGACCTCCACAGAACAGAGACTTGGAGGAGATACGGACCCTCCTCGGCACACTATACAACAAATTAATGTGAATTGATCTCATAATGAACTACAATGACAACCATCCACAACCTGGTTGTCCCATGTAATTTTGCTCATTACAAGGTATAACAACATAAAATGACATCACTAACAATCAGTAGCTGGAACATTCAGGGTCTGAATGCTTCAGCCTTTGGATCCAAAGTAAACGATCCAGACTTCAAACATAGACTCCACAATGTGGACATACAAATCCTACTGGAAACATGGAGCCGGGCACAGGATGACCCACAAACACCTGTTGGCTACAGAGAATTTTACATGCCCGCCCAGAAGGATAAAAGCATCAAACAGGGTCGCCATTCAGGAGGAATATTAATCTGGTATAAGGAGGAGCTACACGAGAACATCAAAGCAATCAAGAAAGGAGAGAGCCACATCTGGATAAAAATAAGTAGCACCATCCTCACCTCTCAGTCAGACATCTTCCTATGTGCAGCTTACATTGCACCACCAGAGTCTCCATACTCCAAAACAGACACCTATGAGGTGGTACAGAGTGAGGCCTCCCACTTCCAGTCCCTAGGACACGTGCTTCTCTATGGTGACCTCAACGCCAGGACAGGAAGAGAAAAGGACTATGTGACCTCAGATGGGAACACATACATTTTGGGAGCCGCAAACTACTGTCAGGAGTCAATACAGGCGCAAAGAAACAGCTATGACAATACAACCAACAAGAGTGGAAGAAAATTGCTGAATTTGTGTCGGAGTCTCGGACTTTACATCCTTAATGGCCGCACCAAGGGAGACTCTCTGGGAAGGTATACATTAAGCTCCCATGTAGGAAACAGTGTGGTCGACTATGCAATCACGGATATGAACTCCACTCACATCAACGCCTTCACCGTCACCCCACAAACACACCTGTCAGACCACAGCCAACTACTGCTTTATATTAAATCCTCAAACAAACCATCCTCAAAACCCCATCAGAGCGGACTGTACAACCTCCCACCATCATTCAAATGGACCAGGCACTCTAACATAGCCTACAGAGAGGTCATCAACAGACCCGACATCAAAGATCAGCTAACAGACTTTCAAAACCATACCTATGTACTAAGTCCCCAGGGGGTGAACCGAGCAGCAAAGGACCTCCACAGCATACTACACACCATCACAGAGACCTCCAACATTAAAAAGTCAACTTCAAGAAATCATCCAATAAACAACCCAATAAATGGTTTGACAAAGAATGCAGAACACTAAGAAACAACCTACGAACAGTCTCAAATAAAAAACACAGAGACCCCGACAACATCGACCTGAGGATCACTCATGGTGTCCTGCAGAAAAACTATAAACAAATCCTCAAAAAGAAAAAACAAAACTTCATCTCCCAAAACCTTCAACAACTGGAAGAGGCTCTTCAGGATAACTCTTTCTGGGAAACCTGGAGTCAAATCGGCTCAGGATCCAAGAAAACCCACCTCCACATCCAAAATGGCAACATCTGGCTCAACTACTTCAAGAGCCTGTACAAAGACATTCCCAAAGAGGAGCTAACTGGGGAACAGGAACACATCATCAGAAGACTACATGAACTGGAGGAAAAAATCAAGGATTTCCAAAACCCGTTAGATACACCCATTACACCCCAAGAAGTAGCAGAAAAAATTCAAGATCTGCGAAGTAAAAAAGCCAGCGGGATGGATGGAATTCTTCCAGAGATGATTAAACACGGCTCTCCAGAAGTACACGCCGCAATATGTAAAGTTTTCAACCTGGTCCTGAGCGTTGGATTCTACCCTCAAGTATGGAACCAAGGCCTCATAACACCCATCCATAAGAGTGGAGACCAATATGATCCAGCCAACTACAGAGGGATATGTGTCAGCAGCACACTGGGAAAACTGTTCAATAGCATCCAGAACAAAAGAATCCTCAGCTTCCTGACACAGCATAACATCCTCAACAGAAGCCAAGCGGGGTTCATGCCAAACCATCGCACTACAGATCACATCTACACCCTGCACAGTCTCATCAAGGACCATGTCCACAATAAAAACATGGGAAAATATTTGTGGACTTTAAGAAGGCCTTTGACTCAGTGTGGCACCCAGGCCTGTTCCTCAAACTACTGGAATAGGAGGGAAAACATATGACATCATCAAGAGCTCATATAATGAGAACTTCTGCAGCATAAAGGTGAATGGGAAGAGAACAGAGTACTTCCGGCAGGCTCGTGGAGTCAGACAAGGCTGCAGCTTAAGTCCAACCCTCTTTAACATCTACATCAATGGACTGGCTGAAGCTCTAGAATCCTCCTCAGCACCAGGACTAACTCTACATGACACCGAGGTGAAGTTCCTGTTGTATGCAGATGACCTCCTATTACTGTCACCAACAGAGAGAGGTCTACAAGACAGCCTGGAAGTGCTGGAAAAATACAGTGCGGCATGGGCACTACCCATCAACCAAAAGAAAACAAAGGTCATGGTTTTCCAAAGGAAGAACACAAAAACCAAGAGTTCCTCTTTCACACTTAATGACTGCACTCTTGATGAAGCCAACAGCTACACATACCTCGGCCTAGAAACAAACCGATCGGGAAGTTTCAAACCAGCCATAGAGGCCGTAAGAGACAAGGCGTGTAGAACCTTCTATGCCATCAGAAGAAACCTCTACAAACTAAATCCGCCTGTAAGAGTCTGGCTTAAAATCTTTGATAGCGTCATCACTCCAATCCTCCTTTATGGCAGTGAAGTATGGGGCCTACCCAGACCAACCCAAATGGGACACCAGCCCAACAGAAATATTCCATCTGGAATTCTGCAAGCACCTACTCCAAGTCCATCAGAGCACCTCTAACAATGCTTGCCGGGCCGAGCTGGGCAGACTCCTCTTACTTCTTGCAGTACAGAAGAGGGCGCTATCATACTGGGGCCACCTAAACATCAGCAGCCTCAACTCCTACCACCATAAAGCCCTACTGGCCAACTAGGACCACCCCAAACCATGTGGGCTGCAACAACTCATATCCACCCTGATCATCCAAAGCCCCCATGAAACCAACCTGACAAAATATCAAATAAAGGCCCTAAGTAACGATTCCAGGGAAAACTATATCAGAGAATGGAGACATGATATAGCAAACTCCAAGAAACTCACCATTTACCAATCCTTACAGAGGGAATACAAACTGGCCCCATACCTGGAGCTACTACAAGACCCCAAGGACAGACAGATCCTGAGCCGGTACAGACTGAGCGCCCACAGCCTGGAAATCCAATCAGGGTGGCATAGACAGACCTACAAGCCTAGGGAGAATAGACTGTGCCAGCGTTGTGACCAGGGGGCCCTGGAAGATGAGGTCCACTTCCTCCTACAGTGCCCCAAGTACTCAGCACTGATGGAAACTCACTTCCAGAGACTCTCCGCTCTCATCCCGGACTTCACCTCTATAGAAGAGACGAGGAAACTCCACATCATACTGGGAGAAGAGACGAGGAAACTCCACATCATATTGGGAGAAGAGACGAGGAAACTCCACATCATACTGGGAGAAGAGACGAGGAAACTCCACATCATACTGGGAGAAGAGACGAGGAAGCTCCACATCATACTGGGAGAAGAGACGAGGAAACTCCACATCATACTGGGAGAAGAAGAGCCGGCGGTGAAAATATCTGCCCAATACGTCACAGAATGTCACAGACTGAGAGGAACATGAGAGATCCCGGACTTATAAATCCCCAACACGGACTCACCCTCATCCATCTTCACATTATCCCTTACCCCTGATAATGTCCATGGACTTGCCCATTCCCCCCCATTTATGTCCCACTACCCCACCCTCCACCCCATATGACCTCCCCATATGACCTCCCCATATGCTTTGGCAAAGCTAAAATGTATTTGGTCCTGCCAATAAAGCTTATTTTGATTTGATTCAGAGCCACCTGCTGGCCAGGCTGCTACACTATGCACAGCGACACCTGCTGGCCAGACTGCTACACCGTGCACAGAGACACCTACAAGGGATGATTCACTAAATGTCGCTATTGACATGCATCACAGGAGGAGGACATTACAAAGCAGTCTGAGGGTAGAGTAGCCTACATTATGTCACAGTAACACACTGAAAAACAGTTTTCCATTCCTACCACACACAGCCAGCGTTTATATTAACTGCATAATAATAATAATATACACACCCTGTGTCTTTTTAGTGGAACCCTCCATAGTTTTGGGGTGCAGGTGTCTTTTTCAAAAAGATATTCTATTAAAAGCAGATTTCGTGGTTTTTGCCTTTAAATAATTGAGCAGATCCCGCTGACAGCCTCTAACCAATTATTTACTAGAGATTTTTTATATTAGGTGGTTTAACTCACAGGAACACAAACAGCGACATAAACATTGACAGAGACATCAGTAAATATTCCGACAGAGGCTCTGACAGACACACAAAGAAACACAGGAAAAACACTGGAAGAAACACACAGACACTGAAAGACACACTCAGAATGAGAGACACTGACAGAGACACACAGAAAATGGCAAATACACTGACAGAGGCGCAGCTACGCTGTCAGGTATATTACACAAAGGAATTTTAAAATGGATGCCTGTAGCCATTTTGTTTTTAAATACAGTTTCTTTTCTTTAATATTTTCTCTAGGTTTAGAAATGAACGAGATTTTTTTTTTACAGAGTTCATTCCTGGGTGAAGTCTTTTATATTTTTTTTAAGAAGTGCCAGACATGAAGGAACCTAGAATGTTTGTGTGTGATAAGGCTAGGGTTAAGTGCTAAGACGTGTCATAATTAAATTTATTGGTCTGTCTTATGTTTTTAAAACAAAAGATATTTTGTCTTTTGGGTATAGGAATAAGAGTTAATATCTCTAATATAGATTTATATTCACAAAATATATGTTTATAATCAAGGTATATTTTATTATATTTACAGTAGGAAATATATACTCTAAAAAATATTGTAGAAAGTATATAATTGGTAAATAATAAAATTTACTAAAGAATAGATTCTGTTGAGTTAACCAGAAAAGAATTTAGCTGATAGGACTCTGAGTAAGTAATTTCAAAAGGGAGTAGGGATACAAATCAGATGGAGACACTGTGTCTAATGTTTAGTTGGGAGAAGAGAAGGTCTTTGTGTAGATTGAACTTTGACCCGAGATAAGATATTAAAAAGAAATGGTGGAATTAATTAAGAAGTGCAATACTGCCCTCTAGAGGATAGTAAATATAATAATTGATATAGCAATAATATTGCCAGTGACGTCAAATTGGCTATAATAAGCGGCAATGTTATTTGCAAGTCAGTCGGAGATTCCAGCATTCAGAGACTCACACCGCAATGCATTCCGACGTCCAGTACACTTGACACTCTGAGAGTCGGAGATTCCAACACTCAGACTCACACCACGATGCAGGCAGATCCCAAGACATGAGGCAATCAAGATTCTCACCAAATTTCTGACTCTCACCAAATCTCTAACTCACATGCATTGATTATCTGATATCGATAATCTTCACATATTCCAAAACAAAGCATCACATAGAAAATTCCAAGACTTATCAACATCCAAATTGGACAGGTAATGTATGAAAAAAAAAAAATTAATGTAATTATATATATTTGTAGATATTCTTGCAACGTAGACTGAGATTTCTCAGATACTTGGGTTAGATCCAAATTCTAAGTATTTTCTATTCTGCAGATAGAAATATGAAGAAGTGGATATAAGGAATGTTGTAAGATTGATACCAATATATATATTGAATTTGGAAATTACTGTCATTAAAATTAATAAGCAAGGAATTATATAACTACAAAATAAAAAGCAAAAGATTAGAAGTTTGATTCTCGAGATTAGGGGAGGATTCACTAAATAAGTTTTTATTACTTATCATTAAATTAGCTCATCTTTTGTTGATCCATGTAGCATAGAGATATATATATATATCTATAAGAGCTGGCTGGTTAAACATTGTTTGCTGGGAAATGTATGGTGTATTAAGCAGAAATGTTTATTAACCATTTGTGTATTAGTTACTAACTGATAAGGTAAATGATATTAATCATATATGCAGTTACTAACCGGAGATACATATATTGTGAAGCTAGTTTTTATATGCTGATGGATTGTGGTTTATAAATTGTTGTTTATGATATGAGATTTGAAACTTTTTTGTATACGTAATAAATATATATATATTTTTATCCGAGTATTGATTATTGTATTTTTCAAAGAAAAACACAGACAATTAAAAGAATTCAGGAGAATTTATAGGAAATATAAACGATTGATATTTGTGTCTCGTATAAGTTTCTTATGAAATAATAATCCCTGATATATTGGAGGCAACTGCTGAGATAGGTCCAGTAAGTCCAATATAGACATATTGGAGGCTTGGCTGATAAGTCCAATATATAACGTGTTGTATTCACGTGCAGAGATTATATCCGACAACGCTGACAGGTACAAAAACACTGCCAGAGACAACTTAAGTCAGACTGCTTAAGTAAACCTATACAGCAGGTATCAGAATAAGTGTGGTCAGAAATACACTCCAGTTTGGCAACAGGCAGGGTTCTCATACACTCCGGTTTGGCAACAGGCAGGGTTCTCATACACTCTGGATTGGCAACAGGCAGGGTTCTCATACACTCCGGTGTGGCAACAGGCAGGGTTCTCATACATTCTGGTTTGGCAACAGGCAGGGTTCTCATAAACTCCGGATTGGCAACAGGCAGGGTTCTCATACACTCCGGTGTGGCAACAGGCAGGGTTCTCATACACTCCAGTTTGGCAACAGGGCAACTTGAACGGTTCTTAGACTCAGCGCTAAACAGAACAGACATATATTGGTATCAGCGTGGTACCACCGCAACATACACTCTGAGACTATCGAACGCGAAAGGTTTAAGACACAATTAGAAGGAGAATGGTCGAGAAGGCAGTCCGGGTCAATAACAAGCAAGGTCCTCATACAATATCAGATCGGCAACAGAGCAAGAAATCAGTGAAACACATAAAGTGGATACACCAGGTGATGCGGGAATAACTCCACGTCAGGGCAACGAGCCGTCTCGCGTGCCCTGCATTTAGGGCCGGCGGCTCCGGGTCATCACGCCACGCCCAGCCTCTCCAGGCGCACGATCAGTCGGAACTGCTGGCACCCGGCCAGCCAGCGATGCCGTTGAGTGTCCAGACCCCCCCTGAAGGTCCGCAGGTGCAGAGGATGTGACAGAACCCCCCCCCCTTACAGACAACCACTGGACGACCACCAGGCGCAGAGGAATGGGCAGCATGGAAGTGGCGAATCAAATGAGGTGCATTGACTTCACTGGCTGGTAGCCAAGCCCTATCCTCGGGACCATAACCCTCCCAGTCAACCAGGTACTGTACAACACCCCTGACCACACAAGACTTCAGAATGGCATGAGCCTCATACTCCTCCTCACCTTGGGACTGAATAGGTGGAGGAGGGACATGAACTCTTGTGTACCTGTTGCATGGGAGAGGCTTGAGAATGCTAACATCGAACACATTGTGAATGTGCAAGTACAGGGGAAGTGCCAAGGCATAGGATACAGGGTTCACCTTGCGCAAGACTTTATAGGGACCAATGTACCTGGGGGCCCCGCCGTGCACCGCCTCTCCAGGCACACAATCAGTTGGAACTGCTGGTACTCGGCCAGCCAGTGATGCCGCCGAGTGTCCAGATCCCCCCAAAGGTCCGGAATTGCTGAGGATGTGACACTAACACTGACAAAAACACTGACTGAAACTAACACTGAAAAAGACACTGACTGAAACTAACACTGGCAAATACACTGAAACTAACACTGACTGAAACTAACACTGGCAAATACACTGACTGAAACTAACACTGGCAAATACACTGAAACTAACACTGACTGAAAGTAACACTGGCAAATACACTGACTGAAACTAACACTGGCAAATACACTGAAACTAACACTGACTGAAACTAACACTGGCAAATACACTGAAACTAACACTGACAAATACACTGACTGAAACTAACACTGGCAAATACAATGGGACGACACTGACAAAGACACTGACTGAAACTAACACTGACAAAGACACTGACTGAAACTAGCACTGATAAATACACTGAAACTAACACTGACAAAGACACTGACTGAAACTAGCACTGATAAATACACTGAAACTAACACTGACAAAGACACTGACTGAAACTAACACTGACAAAGACACTGACTGAAACTAGCACTGATAAATACACTGAAACTAACACTGACAAAGACACTGACTGAAACTAACACCGACAAAGACACTGACTGAAACTAACACTGACAAAGACACTGAAACTAACACTGACAAAGACACTGAGTGAAACTAGCACTGATAAATACACTGAAACTAACACTGACAAAGACACTGACTGAAACTAACACCGACAAAGACACTGACTGAAACTATCACTGACAAAGACACTGAAACCAACACTGACTGACAGTGACAAATATGCAGAGTCCCACATGCAGAGGCTCTGAGCACCTACACACTGTAACACACACTTACAGAGACTGATTATAAAACTGCTGAATGTGAGGTGAGACGATATAGATAGATGCGCTGTGTTAGAGTGATACAATGTGTTGCCAGTGATAATACACTGTGTCCTGTGTATGTTTGTGTAAACAGGAGGTTTGTGTTTATTCCTGGAGCTGTTTTTCAGGTTTAATGTTTACCTCCGGGGCGAGTAAGCGCAGGTATGCAGATAATCCGGAACTTTATAACAATGAACGCCTCTTTGCTCATTTCATAAAACACTCAGCATTGCTGTGTGCGCTCCTTCCACTGTCACCCAATCAAAACAAAACACATCCACATACGTTGACGCCGTCAAATCTTCCCCAGTCTAAAGTCACTCAAGAGTTCCCTATTAACATACCTTAATAAGGAATGCACCTGTAAACATGTAGCATAGTGACTATATTTCCTACATATTTATTTTCTGTTAATCTGAATATTTGTGTTGTTTTTTTTTTTTTTCTTGCATTTTATTACATTGTATTTCTCTAACAACTGTAACACTTCAATGTTCTTGAACCCAGGACACACTGAAAACAAGAGAAATCTCAATGTATCCTTCCTGGGAAAATCCTTTATAAATAAATAAATTTTATCAACCCTCCCCGTACCAGCAACCTGCACGAACATCACTTACCATAACCATATGGGGACAACAATTATTTCATTTACTGTATATCTATTTACTGCGAATCTGCGATTATATATCTGCGAATCTGCAATATCTGTATCTGTATCTATCTATCTCTATCTGTATCTATCTATCTATCTATCTATCTGTATCTATTTGTCTATCTGTATCTATCTATCTATCTATATCTATCTATCTATCTATCTATCTATCTATCTATCCCATATCTATCTATCCCATCTATCTATCTGTATAAATCTGTATCTATCTGTATCTATCTATCTATCATCATCTATCTATCTGTATCTATCTATCTATCTATCTATCTATCTATCCCATATCTATCTATCTATCTATCTGTATCTGTCTATCTATCTATTTATCTATCTGTATCTATCTATCTGTATCTATCTATCTGTATCTATCTATCATCATCTATCTATCTATCTGTATCTATCTATCTATCATCATCTATCTATCTATCTGTATCTATCTATCTATCATCATCTATCTATCCGTATCTATCTGTATCTATCCGTATATCTATCCATCTATCTATCTATCAGGGATGAGCGTTCGGTTCGGATCTGTTCGGAGTTCGAATCGAACATCGGCTGTTCGAAAGTTGGCGAACTTCGATCTTTTTTGGGACGTTCGCCAAAAGTTCGAAAATTATTTTTTTGAAAAAATTATAAAAAATGCTTAAAAAATACAAAAAAATCTAGAAATAAAAAGGCTCTTTACTGCAGAATATTATAAGCAACGGTTTATTAGATATGGAATTAAAACAGGAATATTTTTAACATTGAAGCCTATGGGATAAAACATTCTTGTTACTAAAACATCAGGCAGACACGGCCCTCTAATCAGGCACTGTAGAGGGCAGCCTGCCGGGGCCTCCCAAGGATCCCCTTGTGGAGCATGCGGCTGCTGGACGACAGAGCTGTGACTGTGCGAGCTAGCCGCCTGGGTGCATGTGGCAGACAGGCGGCGCAGGGAGGGAGCCACTGCACCTGCGGCCACGGCAGACCCCCCACAACCAGGATCCAGGGAGCCCCCACTGACCACCAGGCTAAGGTAAGGCGACACATTTCTAAAAAAAATAAAATCCGAGGACATTTTTAAATGTCCCCGGAACATAAAATAAAACTTTTTTTTTCTTTCTTTACCTTGCTGAATGTATTTAATTATATATATTAGATACATTCAGCCAGGTAGAGGGGGGTGGCATGTGTGCTGCGCGGGGTCTCAGGCAGTGGTTTGTTTTTTTTGTGTGTATATTTTTAGCAAATTTATAGGGGATGGTAAGGGCAGGTATGATGTGTGTTCAGGTGTTCAAAATTATTCAACCCCCAATGCTGTAAAGGGTTTTAGGGAATTTAGTGTACATTTGTAATTGTATTCAGAATGAAATCCTACAAGGACTTTTTAAAGAACCATATGCAACTAAAATGACATCAATTGGTTTTGTAATACAGTAGTAAATGTTTCTTTTGTGAATTCTTCATTGACACAATTATTCAACCCCTTAAAGACTACCACTCTGAAGAACAGAGGTTCATTCAAGTGTTTTCAATCAGGTATTGAAAACACCTGTGGATGTCACGGAGCAGCAATAAAGCATAATAAGCACCAATTAGGCAGCTTTAAAATGACTGTGATACTCAGCTCCTTCTAGACATTTACTGGTGTGGTTACAAACATGGTGAAGTCAAGAGAATGGTCCAGGAAGACAAGAGAAGAGGTGATTACTCTTCACAGGAAGGGCAATGGCTATAAGAAGATTGCAAAGATGTTAAACATACCAAGAGAGACCATAGGAAGCATCATTCGCAAATTCAAGGCAAAGGGCACTGTTGAAACGCTACCTGGTCGTGGCAGAAAGAAGATGCTGACTTCGACTGCTGTGCGCTACCTGAAGCGTAGAGTGGAGAAAAGTCCCCGTGTGACTGCTGAGGAACTGAGAAAAGATTTGTCAGATGTGGGTACTGAAGTTTCAGCTCAGACAATATGGCGCACACTGCGTAATGAAGGCCTCCATGCCAGAACTCCCAGGCGCACCCCCTTGCTGTCTCCAAAGAATAAGAAGAGTCGACTGCAGTATGCCAAAAGTCATGTGGACAAACCACAGAAGTTTTGGGATAGTGTTCTGTGGACTGATGAAACAAAATTAGAACTGTTTGTGCCCATGGATCAACGCTATGTTTGGAGGAGGAAGAACAAGGCCTATGAAGAAAAGAACACCTTGCCTACTGTGAAGCATGGTGGGGGGTCAATCATGCTTTGGGGCTGTTTTGCTTCTGCAGGTACAGGGAAGCTTCAGCGTGTGCAAGGTACCATGAATTCTCTTCAGTACCAGGAGATATTGGATGACAATGTGATGCAGTCCGTCACAAACCTGAGGCTTGGGAGACGTTGGACCTTTCAACAGGACAATGATCCCAAGCATACTTCCAAGTCCACTAGAGCATGGTTGCAGATTAAAGGCTGGAACATTTTGGAGTGGCCATCGCAGTCACCAGACTTAAATCCGATTGAGAACCTCTGGTGGGACTTAAAGAAAGCAGTTGCAGTGCGCAAGCCTAAGAATGTGACTGAACTGGAGGCTTTTGCCCATGATGAATGGGCGAAGATACCCGTAGATCGCTGCAAGACACTTGTGTCAAGCTATGCTTCACGTTTAAAAGCTGTTATAACTGTAAAAGGATGTTGTACTAAGTACTAAGATTGAATGTCACTTGGGGGTTGAATAAAACTGATACTGATGTGAGCACAGAAAAGACATTTGTGGTTATTTCATTATAAATGTTATGTTATATTTGTCTGACCTACACGTGCCTCTTTGATTTAATTGTAAGCAAGATGACTGAATGATCAAAATCAATGTCAAACTGGCCAAAACACTCAATTTCAGTGGGGGTTGAATAATTTTGAACACAACTGTATGTTCTCTGCTCTGTCGGGTTCAACATTTCTTCTGGAGGGATCAGCCAAATGGGGGGGGGGCACATTTAGTTGAGATTGTCCACATGCCACCCCCCATGTGCGAATGTGTATATATGGTCTGAGGTCTGTGGGTGGGTGTATATATATATCTGCGTGTTGATATATACGTATATATAGGTCTGCGTGTTGATATATAGGTATATGTCTGTGTGTGGTATCAATGCATCCCTACTCTATACACGGCGCTCCGTGTCCCTATAATATATATGATCAGGGGTTACCTTTTTTATATTTTTATACTATTCCTATTAAATTAACAGTAATTTTTGATGTATTTTATTCAGTAGGAACTTTTTTTTGCCTATATAACATGTGCTTTGTGAAAATAAAACGGTTTTGTGTGTACATTTTAATTTAGTTAGTGGATTCCTGTCCAGTGCGGTGAGAAGTAATGCAGTGTAGACACGCTGCGAGGCGGAGCGTAGTGAAGTCAAGCCTGCAAAATGTTTGCTTCTCTTTGCTTCACTACGCTGTGCGTCGCTACAAGCTCAGTGTGTCTCAGCCTTTATTCCCGCATCGCTAGCTTACCGAATCAGTTTGTATACTTGTTACTGACCCTGCTTGTTCTGAGGACCCGATCTGTTGCCGACTTTGCCTGCCATTTGACTATTCTCTCTGTGTATTCCCTGCCTGTTCTGTTCGCTTCCTGTTGCTACTGGTGTGCGCCGATTCTCACCATATACAGTAGCGCAGTACAAGTGCCTAAACATTGCTGACCCAGTTTTGTTATAGCTGCTGATGTAACTGAATAGATCGGGGATCTCTTCTGCATTACCAAAAACTCCACCACTGCACTCTTCCACAATACCTCAGAGGGGTTACAGTGTGAAGGCACTTGCTGCCACCAAAGGCACAATATTTGGATGCACTGCCA
This sequence comes from Leptobrachium leishanense, assembly GCA_009667805.1. NCBI lineage: Eukaryota > Metazoa > Chordata > Amphibia > Anura > Megophryidae > Leptobrachium > Leptobrachium leishanense. The sequence goes on along the minus strand of RXON01001236.1, from coordinate 12,251 downwards.
CTGGCGACTATACCAGATTCATATCATTTTAATATTGGACCACAGGGTCCACCACTGCACTCTTCCACAATACCACAGAGGGGTTACGGTGTGAAGGCACTTGCTGCCACCAAAGGCAAAATATTTGGGTGCACTGACGCCTGTACCAGATTCATATCATTTTAATATTTGACCGCAGGGCACAACCCTGCACTCTTCCACAATACCACAGAGGGGTTACGGTGTGACGACACTGTTGCCGACGCTAAAGGCCCAATTTTAAAGCACCTAGTGTTACTTTCATCAAAAGCCTGCATAAGTTTCACTAAAATTTAGCCCAAAAAATCACTAAACTTGTTCTGCGTGTCCTTAAACGTCTCCTCTTTTCATACAGGCTGCCACCCCAAGCAGTTGTTTATGAATAGATTAAAGGAAAAGCATTTACCGTCATTTGAAATGTCATTTGTTTGTTTATAAATGTTTCTATACATCCTACAAATCCGCCACTTCACGGGCAGGTTATGGGGACCTCCTAGGCACGATATTTGAAGCAATTTTTCATTTTTATTCTTAACCTTTATTTCATGGAAAACTCACCGTTCCTTTAAAAAAGTTTTTTTGGATGAAAGTAACAATAGGTGCTTTAAAATTGGGCCTTTAGTGTCGGCAACAGTGCCATCACACCGTAACCTCTCTGTGCTATTGTGGAAGAGTGCAGGATTGGACCCTGTGGTCCAATATTAAAATGATATGAATCTGGTACAGGCGTCAGTGCACCCAAATATTGTGCCTTTGGTGGCAGCAAGTGCCTTCACACCGTAACCCCTTTGTGGTATTGTGGAAGAGTTCAGTGGTGGAGGTATTGTGAATGCAGAAGGCATCCCCGATCTATTCCGTTACATCAGTATCAGGGGATTGATAGCTGCTGATCCAGGACTGATTCATTTTTATAAATGTCAGCCGGTCTACAGAGTCGGTGGACAGACACACTCTTTGTCTGTGACAAAGCCTCCACGTCCTTTCAGAAAGCACGCTGGATGCAGGGCAACCTAGTAGCTGCATAGCATATTGGCTAAGTTCTGGCCAGTGATCCAATCTAAACACCCAGTAAGCCAGTGGATCATCTGCTGGAAAGGTATCCAGGTCTGCCCTTGCCCCTAGGTAGTCCTGCACCATACGGTGAAGACGCTGGCAATGGGTGCCTACATTTGATGTCCCTGGGCGTCGTGGACTAAAAAAAATTAAAAAGGCATCAGCCAGGCGGCCCTGGCCTTCACCACTATTTCCAGAGGCGGCTCTCCAATGAGGCAGTTAAGGCGGCCGCCTAAGGCCTCACCCTCCCTGGGGCCCCGCAAGGTTGCTTTCCCCCACATTGACCTCAGACTCACTGGTCAAGCTCATGTCAGCAGCTCCATGCAGTGAAAGGAGCTGATGCCGCCAGAGTTACTCCTCCTAGTCCCTCCAGGCAGCGTGTTCCTGGGGCCCTGCTCCTGCACTGTCAGATTAGCAGTGCACACACAGCCCCCAGTGAGTGGCTGCTCTCAGCTGCTGATGAGCTCCGGAAGCTGCAGGCTGTTACAGAGCAGTGGGAACATATGGCATCATGTCCTCTTGTATCACATGTGCTGAGTGAGGAGCAGAGATTCCATTCCACCAGGCTGCCAGGTGAGGAACTATCTACTCTTTGCACTGTAAACTCTCATATCGCAGCACTCTCCCTACAGAGACACTCCCCCAGCCTCCCTCCAGTGTAAGCTGTAATGTGTGAGGGGTCTCCGGTGTCCAGGAGCAGACATTCCTGCCATATTACAACCCATGCTGAAAAGGACAATTTTCATCCCCTGTGGTCTTTAACCCCTTCAAGGCCATTGATCTGAGCAGCACAAATGTTTTTAACCATCCCCTTTGTCGTCCTGAAATAGTTTTGTATGTTTCCTGTAAGTGTGGTGGAATATATATATATGTATCACACTTTCCATCCTCACTCTCAGCTTAATTTGTATTGTAGTCCATGTTAACTGACATGGTGCTCAGTTCTTAGTTCCCCATCCACTGTTGATAAATATATATATAGATTAGGTAGGCCGTGTTAGTCCAGATGCCAAAATCACGAGTATAGCAGTCTGTAGTGATACCTTTTTTATTGGACTAACATTACATTTAAAGTACAAGCTTTCGAGAGGATTCCTCCCTTCGTCAGGTATAGAAGCTTTCTGATCAGAATGGTAGAATTAAACATTGGGACATTCATAGGGCGCCCCGTTTGGGGGTGTTAGATGTTGTACATCGCCAAATGGTATGGTCAGAGGGGGGAAAAAACAGCAAAAAGAGCATTTAATTGTCTCAGGCACATAAGACAACAGTGGTGAAATCATGTCCACTTCATAACACCAGGAAAGAGCACTCCATATCAATGACCACCTTCTTCCATCATTTTCTGTGGCAAAAAAGCACAGTTTTAAAAATGTTCCTAAAACCTGACTGAGGGAATAAATGATGGGGATTCAGTTCACAAAGTATGATCATAGTTTGCTTAAGCTGGTCACAAACGCCAATGTACCCCATCGTTGACAGGTCCTATCTAACTTGACTGAATCTGCATTTACAGGAACAACTCACCCTGGAGCTCCCCAGCCGCCTCTAGGCCTTTACAGACAGCCACGCCTTAAAGGCCTAAAGCCTGCTGGGGAGCTCCAGGGTGAGTTGATCCAGGCCATGTGATCTCGCTTTAGCGAGATCGTGCATGGCCACGGAGAGATCGCGGAGGGACTATTTGTCCAAAGTCTCATTCTGGTCCTGGTGGCCAGAAGTGGCGGATTGGGCCGCCATTCTCGCCGTGGGATGAGAGGTGAGTATCTGATTTTTTTGGCGGGGGGTTCAGCTGGTGATAGCCAATTCCGCAGAAGCACAATCACTTAGCACCAGTTTGAGCTGGTGCCATCTTGTCAGTTAGCTGCAGGGCTGAGTAATTAGCTTTGTGATCTAGCTAAGTGATCCTAACACTAATTACTCTCTGTTTACACTTTGTGCTCTCCATGTTAAGTATAGGGAGCGCAAAGTACAGTAAGCTGACATTAAAAAGCTCTAATACCGATGCGCTAATGGATTTTTTAACCCGTTAGCATTACGCTCGTATCACATCCCGATGCGCTATCACCTCTTTTAACCTAGCGCTAACGTTCATTTATGATAAGGAGGTGATAGGGGCCCATGGTCTCTATAAGTGTTTTTTTAGAACTGTATAGTTGTATATGAAATGCAATCTAAAATATCATTTACTGTTAGTGTGGGTGTAATCCCTATTTTGGGCCCAAACTACTTTGCCTGTCTTTGTATAATGATCCTCTTTATGTATAATGATCCTCCATATGTTCAGGGTGTCCTCTGTGTATGACAGAGCTGCATTGAAATAAGCAATGAGTCTGTAAACTAAAATCAATGTTAGAAATTGCTCTGTAAATAAGATTCTTTGCTTTTGTTTAAAATCACAGTTATTATTGATATAAATAGCCCTGCTAAGGTATGTCATTACCTTTGTATATGGCCTCGGCTATGGTCCTGTGTTTAATAGGGGCCTCATATCTTGCCTTTGCCTAAGGCCTCAGCAAGTCTAGAGCCGCCTCTGACTATTCCTCTGATCATCCGCAGCTTTAGAAGCACCTGTGTCATCACTTGGTAACCTACCAGTGCCTGGAAAGGTATTACACAAGTGACGCTTTAGAGCGCCCTCAAGTTTTTTCATCCTGTGCTCCCACTGTGCGGGCAGGATGAGCTCTGCAACTTTACCCTTGTATCGTGGACCAAGAAGGCTTGCCAACCAGTAATGATCCCTCTCCTTGATAGCACGAATCCTGGGGTCCTTTACCAGGCTTTGCAGGATAAGGGAAAGGTGTTACACCATGCAGCGTAGGTTAGAGGTGGCATTAGCTTCTGAGTCTTCCTGGTCAATGAGGAGGATGACCCCATCGTGCACTTCCTCCTCCCAGCCACGTGCTAGTCCTTGGGTTTCTGGGCACACAAAGCCCTCCCTTGAGGAATCCCCACCTTCAATGCCCCCAATACTTAAATATTCCTCCTCATCCTCCTCCTGTCTGATCTGAGGAGGACCCGCTGGAATGCTGTCTGTGGAAAGACTGGGGCCTTGAGAGCTAGGGAAGGCCTCCTCTTCCTCCCGCTGCTCTGCCTCTAGAGACACATCTATAATTCCCCACAGAGTGTGCTCCAGCAGGAACACTAAAGGAATTGTGTCACTGATGCATGCACTGTCCCTGATCACCATCCTCATTGCCTCCTCAAATGGTGACAGTACAGTGCATGCATCCTTGATCATCAGCACTGCGGGGGGGGGAAGTTGACCTGAACCTGTCCTTGTGCCATACTCCCACAGGTACTCATTGATGGCCCTCTGCTGCTTGTGCAGATGCTGCAGCATTGCTAATGTCGAGTTCCACCTGGTGGGCATGTCACAGATCAGACGGTTTGTGGGAAGGTGGAATTCTCTTTGAATTTCTGCCAGGCGAACGCTTGCTGGGAATGACTGTCTGAAGTTGCTGCAGACTTTTCTGGCCTGGCTGAGAGGCTCTGCCAGCCCTGGGTACCTGGTTAGGAAACGCTGTACCACCAGATTTAGGATGTGTGCTAGGCATGGTACATGCGTCAACTTACCCAGGCGTAGGGCGGAGAGAAGGTTGCTGCCATTATCACAGATGACCATTCCCAGCTGAAGCTGGTGTGGTGTAAACCATCTCTGCACCTGCCCCTGCAGAGCTGACAGAATTTCTGGCCCGGTGTGGCTTCTGTCCCCTAAACAAACCAGCTCAAGCACAGTATGGCATCTTTTTGCTTGAGCCATTGCGTAGCCCCTGTCACGCGTCGGTTTAACTGCCACTTCGCCAGAGACAGAGAAGGAGGAAGAGGGAGAGGTGGTGGTGGAGCAGACAGACCTCAAACAAGCAGCTTTCTGGAGGCATGGTAGATGAACAAGCTCCCACACAGAGCCCCATCTTGGATCACTCCCAGCTGCAATCAGAGTTACCCAGTGTGCCGTGAAGGAAATGTAACGGCCCTGTCCATGCTTGCTGGACCACATGTCTAAAGTCACATGCACCTTGCTGCTGACTGCCTTTCCCAATGACTCCATAACATTGTGTTCCACGTGCTGGTATAGTGCTGGAATGGCCTTCCGTGAAAAGTAATGGTGTTTTGGAACCTGCCACTGTGGTACAGCACATTCAGCAAATTCACGGAAGGAAGCAGAGTCCACCAGCTGGAAAGGCAGAAGCTGCAATGCGAGTAATCTTGCTAAGCTGGCATTTAGACGCTGTGCTTGGGGATGGTTGGGACTATATTTTTTCTTACGCTGCAGCAGCTGGGGCAACGTAATCTGACTGCGTAAATCTTCAGATGATGGAATGCTGTCACATTGTGAGGAAGGACCTGGTACATCCATTAGTGTAGCATCATCCCTGTCAGTGGAGGTTGTAGTCAATGACATGGCAGGACATATAGTGGGGGTAGAGACAGGTGAGGAGGACCTACGCAATGTTTTGCACCAACAGGATGCGTGGCAGGTGGTCATATGTCGCCTCAAGCACGTGGTACCCAAGCGTCCGGTGTCTTTCCCACGCTTGAGCCTCATCTGACACAGATTACAAATAGCAATGGTGCGGTCTGCTGCACATTTCTTAAAGAACTCCCAGACAGCAGAGTTCCTGGATGTGTGCTTTGAGACAACAGCGCTCTGCACTTGAGCAGCTCTGACATCTGATGCCTTGGACTGGCTAGTGCTACAGTTGGTCATAGAGGACGTTGTGCCTCGTGTTTGTTTTGCCTCCTCCTCCTCACTTGACTCCTCTGTTCGATCAGGCACCCAGGTGGAGTCAGTGACCTCATCATCATTGTCATCACCCCCTTTCTCCTCGTCACTGGAGCCAAATAGGCAGTATGCTGCAGCTGCTGGGTCAACATGAGTGCCAGTTATTTGTGTGTCATGACTGGCACCCCCTTCCTCTAGGTTGATCATACTCCCTTCTGCAACCTCAGAGATTGAATCAGAGGACTGTAGTTGCTGCGCATCCTCAAGCAGCATGTCACTGTCATTGTAGTCAAACAATTCAGCTGACTCCTCCGTGTGTGATAGTGAGGCTATGGCAGGAGTAGCTGTGGACATGGAGGCTGCATTAGATGCTTTGGCAGCTGAGGTGGACTGTAAAGCACTACAAGCCTGGCAGGCAGAGGACTCGGATGGCCTGGTTAGCCAATCCACCAAATCCTCTGTATGTTGCTGCTGCTTAAGACAGCCAGCACCAGTTAGAAAGGACAAGTGTGCCGCTGCAGAGGATGCACCACGTCCACCACGACCAGAGGCACAGCCTCCCGACACAGAGGCTGCTTGCCCTCTTATCTGTGTCTGGGAGCGTCTGCATGTCCTTTTTGGTCTTTCTGACATGGCGAGTGATATATAGATTAAAGATATACAGAACTCTGATTCAACGCTGTTATAAAAATTGGAGATATGCTGCAGAACTCTGATTCAACTCTGGTATAAAGATTAAAGATTTTCAGAACTCTGGTATAACTCAGTGAGACACCCTGATAACTGGTAGCCAGTGTCAAGACACAGATTACAATTCCCAGAAACCTCCTATAAATCTGTGAGACCCCCTGATGGGTGGCAGTGATAAGACACAAATTACAATTCCCAGGAACCTCCTATAAATCAGTGAGCCCCGCTGAAGGGTGGCAGTGACAAGACACAGATTGCAATTCCCAGGAACCTCCTATAAATCAGTGAGACCCCCTGATAGGACAGCCTGATAGCTGGCAACAGTGACAAGACACAGATTACAATTCCCAGAAACCTCCTATAAATCAGTGAGACCCCCTGATGGGTGGCAGTGAGAACACAGAGATTAGAACAATTCCCAGATATTTTGTAGAAACTAGACCCCCACAACTGCTGGTGGCAGTGAGAACACAAAGATTAGAACAATTCCCAGATATTTTGTATAAATGACTGACCCCCAAAATTGCTGGTGGCAGTGAGAACACAAAGATTAGAACAATTCCCCGAAATTTTGTAGAAATGAGACCCCCCCCCAATAGCTGGTGACAGACTGGCAGTGAGAACACACACTAACAATCTCCTCTCAAAAAACACGTGCTGGGGGCTGCAAGGGACGCCTTACATAGTGTGCTGCGGGACTTATCTCTGTGAGCCCATGATTTGGTCAAATTTTGCCCAATCAGGACTCTGAGCCGTGATTGGCATAGTCTTGCACCGGTCTTGCACCTAAACTGTGGTCAGGTGCAGGCTGTAGCCAATTAGAAGCGTCAGGCCAGTGGAAAAGTGCATTGTGGTCCATTGTGGTGCATTGTGGGCAAACATGCGGCGAACTCGCGGAAATGTTCGAAGTTCGCAAACATGCGAACAGGCGATGTTCGAATCGAACTCCGAACCGATCGAACCGAACAGCTCATCCCTAGTATACACACACACAAACACATACACATTTCTGGGAAGCTGCCACCCTATCTGAATAGGCTGCTTCCCCCAGCAGCTCCCTCATCCTATAACCTCCGATCCAGGACCAGCACCTTACTTGCAATACCACAATACAAAAAGACAGCGGTTCGGTCCTCATTTTCCTACAGAGCACCACAATTATGGAATAACCTCCCAGACACCATCAAATCTTCCACCAGTCTTATGTCACTCAAGAGCTCCTTACTAACATACCTCAATACAGAATGCACCTGTAAACATGTAACCTGGTGACTATATTTCCTACATATTTATTTTCTGTTAATCTGTATATTTGTGTTGTTTTTTTTTAATATCTTGCATTGTATTACTTTGTATTTCTGTAACTGTAACACTTCAATGTTCTTGAACCCAGGACATACTTGAAAACGAGAGAAATCTCAATGTATCCTTCCTGGTAAAATCCTTTATTATTATTATTATTATTCTTTATTTATAAAGCGCCAGCATATTCCGCAGCGCCTTTATAAATAAATAAAATAAATAAATAAAATAAATACACCAACACACACACATTTTCTCATTAGAAAACAATAGTCAACCTCAGGGTCATCTCGGTGTTATTATCAATTTATTATCTGCTGTCATTGTATTGTTTTGTAACATTACATAGTCTTGTGTCATTGTTATGTATTATTGCTTTGTGTCATTGTATTGTGTTGTTACATCTGTGGAGGTTTCAGGGATTTAGTGTAATTCCTATAAATTAATCGCCGCACATTATAATGTGATGACTGCTCCCTCCCGCCCCGCACGCTTTGTGTTTGTTTTCTAATTCGAAATGGAATGATGTGAAATTTGTCACATTGTGACTATGATGTGTCCTGTGATGCAACAATGGGGATCCGGCCTCAAACAATGAGGATTATTCAGCGCGTGGATAATTCCATCGAAATGACAGCAATCAGGAGTGTGAGCTGACGCTCCATTCTCCTGAAAGACGACTCACTCGTTTTCGGCACGTTCTTCTTTATTTTTTGTGTCCTCCGGCTACCCTGGAGCATCATCCTGTGTGCTGGCCGGGGAGGCGACGCCACAACTGACTTACCTCAGCATCAAAACACAATAATGTACTGTACAAAGCCTTTATTCTACGTCAAGGAGGATTCTGCGAATTATTGCGATCATTTTATTAAAACCACAGTGTAGAGAAAGGGTCCAGCGCTCTCACGATTTCAGGTAAATACCACATAGAATTCTTGTTGTAATACTGTCTTCATCTCCATATATTATACACTATATTGCCAAAAATATTCGCTCACCCATCCATATGTGAGTCAAGGCAGGTGAGCGAATACTTTTGGCAATATAGTGTATATGGGAATGGCCAAACGCCATACAATAGGCTTTATCCAAGCTTCAGGTATTGAAGTTCTTCTGATATTCACAGGAGCCAGAAATAACTTTTCTCCCAATCTCTTACATATGAGGGTAAGAAAAAGACAACAGACACAAATCGAGCCTAGTGTAATATTGTAAAGCTGGCCTTTATACACAGCAATTCGCCAATTTTTTACTCACTCTTGGTGGAGCCTCCAGCCGGCTCTTGGATTATTCGCCTATGAGTTATTTAGGAAAAACTCAAAAAACCTCTCCACAACGAGACCGGAACAGCAGGATGAATGAAAAAGGATTTTATTAAAACAATGTTAATCCAGGACGCGTTTCGTCGGTTTAGACCGACTTCATCAGCTGGAACAATACTAAAATGGATTCCTAAATAACTCATAGGCGAATAATCCCAGAGCCTGGAGGCTCCACCAAGAGTGAGTAAAAAATTGGCGAATTGCTGTGTATAAAGGCCAGCTTTACAATATTACACTAGGCTCGATTTGTGTCTGTTGTCTTTTTCTTACCCTCATATGTAAGAGATTGGGAGAAAAGTTATTTCTGGCTCCTGTGAATATCAGAAGAACTTCAATACCTGAAGCTTGGATAAAGCCTATTGTATGGCGTTTGGCCATTCCCATATATAATATATGGAGATGAATCTTGAGTGCGCTGTACCCTTTCTCTACACTGTGGTTTTTTGACTTAGTCAAATTTGGTTTTGTGGGGAAACCACCATTGGCGTACTTGGCGACTATTATCGTTATATTGAGGGGATTTCTTGGTGTGGCACTCCACTGAATCTGGCTATATTTTATTAAAACCAGTCTGGTAAAAGAAGCATTTTAGCAATTAAACAAACTACTTACCTGCACACCCGAATATATGACAGCTTTCCTAAAAAAGACACCCGCGCACCCTGAATATATGGAGGAGCCCATAAAGAGACACCCGCACACCCTGAATATATGGAGGAGCCCCTAAAAAGACACCCGCACACCCTGAATATATGGAGGAACCCCTAAAAACACACCCGCACACCCTGAATATATAGAGGAGCCCCTAAAAAGACACCCGCACACCCTGAATATATGGAGGAGCCCCTAAAAAGACACCCACACACCCTGAATATATGGAGGAGCCCCTAAAAAGACAACAACACACCCTGAATATATGGAGAAACCCCTAAAACACACCCGCACACCCTGAATATATGGAGAAACCCCTAAAAAGACACACAAACCCTGAATATATGGAGGAACCCCTAAAAAGACACCCGCAAATCCTGAATATATGGAGGAGCCCCTAAAAAGACACCACACACCCTGAATATATGGAGGAGCCCCTAAAAGACACCCACACACACCCTGAATATATATGGAGGAGCCCCTAAAAAGACAACAACACACCCTGAATATATAGAGGAGCCCCTAAAAGACACCCACACACCCTGAATATATGGAGGAGCCCTAAAAAGGACCCCACACACCCTGAATATATGGAGGAACCCCTAAAAAGACACCCGCAAATCCTGAATATATGGAGGAGCCCCTAAAAAGACACCCACACACCCAGAATATATGGAGGAACCCCTAAAAAGACACCCGCACACCCTGAATATATGGAGGAGCCCCTAAAAAGACACCCACACACCCTGAATATATGGAGGAACCCCTAAAAAGACACCCACACACCCTGAATATATGGAGGAGCCCCTAAAAAGACACCCGCACACCCTGAATATATGGAGAAACCCCTAAAAAAAGACACACAAACCCTGAATATTTGGAGGAGCCCCTAAAAAGACACCCGCAAATCCTGAATATATGGAGGAGCCCCCAAAAAGACACCCACACACCCTGAATATATGGAGGAGCCCCTAAAAAGACACCCGCACACCCTGAATATATGGAGGAGCCCTAAAAATACACCCGCACACCCTGAATATATGGAGGAGCCCCTAAAAAGACACCCGCACACCCTGAATATATGGAGGAGCCCCTAAAAAGACACCCGCACACCCTGAATATATGGAGGAGCCCCTAAAAAGACACCCACACACCCTGAATATATGGAGGAGACCCTAAAAATACACCCACACCCCTGAATATATGGAGGAGCCCCTAAAAAGACACCCGCACACCCTGAATATATGGAGGAGCCCCTAAAAAGACACCCACACACCCTGAATATATGGAGGAGCCCCTAAATAGACACCCGCACACCCTGAATATATGGAGGAACCCCTAAAAACACACCCGCACACCCTGAATATATGGAGGAGCCCCTAAAAAGACACCCGCACACCCTGAATATATAGAGGAGCCCCTAAAAAGACAACAACACACCCTGAATATATAGAGGAGCCCCTAAAAAGACACCCACACACCCTGAATATATAGAGGAGCCCCTAAAAAGACACCCACACACCCTGAATATATGGAGGAACCCCTAAAAAGACACCCGCAAATCCTGAATATATGGAGGAGCCCCTAAAAAGACACCAACACACCCAGAATATATGGAGGAACCCCTAAAAAGACACCCGCACACCCTGAATATATGGAGGAGCCCCTAAAAAGACACCCACACACCCTGAATATATGGAGGAACCCCTAAAAAGACACCCGCACACCCTGAATATATGGAGGAGCCCCTAAAAAGACACCCTCACACCCCAAATATATGGAGGAGCCCCTAAAAAGACACTCGCACACCCTGAATGTATGGAGGAGCCCCTAAAAAGAAACCACACCGCACACCCTGAATATATGGAGGAGCCCCTAAAAGACACCCGCACACCCTGAATATATGGAGGAGCCCCTAAAAAGACACCCACACCCCTGAATATATGGAGGAGCCCCTAAAAAGACATCCCACACCCTGAATGTATGAGGAGCCCCTAAAAAGACACCCACACACCCTGAATGTATGGAGGAGCCCCTAAAAAGACACCCGCACACCCTGAATATATGGAGGAGCCCCTAAAAAGACACCCACACACCCTGAATATATGGAGGAGCCCCTAAAAAGACATCCAACACCCTGAATGTATGGAGGAGCCCCTAAAAAGACACCCGCACACCTGAATATATGGAGGAGACCCTAAAAAGAACACACAACCCTGAATGTATGAAGGAGCCCCCAAAGACACCCACACACCCTGAATATATGGAGAAACCCCTAAAAAGACACACACAAACCCTGAATATTGGAGGGAGCCCCTAAAAAAGACACCCACACACCCTGAATATATGGAGGAGCCCCTAAAAAGACACCCGCACACCCTGAATATATGGAGGAGCCCCTAAAAAGACACCCGCACACCCTGAATATATGGAGGAGACCCTAAAAATACACCCACACACCCTGAATATATGGAGGAGCCCCTAAAAAGACA
>RXON01001235.1:0-33775 GCA_009667805.1 Leptobrachium leishanense | reverse complement strand
TATATATATATATAACGACTCATGAGTTTTTTTTAAATCTCTTGGTAGTGAAAGGGATATATAATTTTTTTAATGTAGTATGAATAATTGTTCATAGAATTTTATAATTATAATATCATTATATTATAATATAATTTTTCAGAGAATAATTTTATATAATATATATGTATAAAAATTATTCTCTGAAAAATTATATTATTATTATATATTATAATGATATTAGAATTATAAAATTATATGAAAAATTATTCATACTGCATTAAAAGAATTATATATCCTCTTCACTACCAAGAGATTTTTTAAAAAAAAACTCATTGATGAGTCGTTTTATAGATATACTGTATATTATAAAAAAAATATTCTCTGAAAAATTATAGTAATATAATATATTATAATATTATAATTATAAAATTATCAAAAATAGGTATTCCGCGACACAAAGTCTTATTCAGTAAAAAAACATTGTATCTTTTATTGCATCAAGTAAATCGACGTTTCAGTACAAAACCAGTACTTTCATCAGGATGAAAAGTACAGTTTTTGTACTGAAACGTTGATTTACTTGATGCAATAAAAGATACAATGTTTTTTTACTGAACAAGACTTTGTGTTGCAGAATACCTATTTTTGAAATTTGGATCTATACCCATTCCAGCACCAAAGCAATTTGTCCTGATACAGGGTGTGCAAGGATCGTGTTTTTCTACAATTATAAAATTATAATATATATATATATATATATATATATATAATATATATATATATATATATATATATATATAGATTATAATAATTATAAAATTATATGAAAAATTATTCATAATTAATAATAAAATGATATATCCCCTTCACTACCAAGAGATTTAAAAAAAAAAGGAAAAAACTATCAGAATCCAGTGCTTTTTTGGAAAATCATTTTTAATTATACAGGAAGAAATATTTTGGAATATTCCCAGTGTATTCTTTACTGTAATGACCTATTTGGCAGGGGGATGTCACCATCTACTGGCCAAATGCAGTTACTGCAGTTCAGGTCTCCGTGCAGGATCAGCTGGGGAGATGTCAGTAACGACACATTCCCAGCTGGTTTTAATAAGTGTTCGCACCTCGGGCATCATACCCACGCTGATGAAACTTTAACCCCTTAAGGACCAAGAGTCAATGCATTTATGACCTAACAGTTATGTCATTGGTCCTTAAGGGGTTAAGGGCATGTTCTGGAGCCCAAACCAGATTTCTTTTGTAATAAATGAAATTCCTCTGCACCGCTCCTGTGGAACATCATATCGACTACACTCGATATCAGGGCACCGGGGATACACTTGCAGATCGTGTATAGTCGATCTTGGTAGTCAAGGGGTTAAATATCGTGTTTATTTTAAAGGATATATAACTCAGATCTGCCAATGGTCGCAGCTCCAAGATCAGGAGGTGGGACCTTCAGGAGGAGTGTTCATTCCACAATTTGTATCATCGGTAAACACTCTCGCCTTCAATAAAGGGGCGTCTCGTCTCAGCGCGCATGTGCACTTGCAAGACAGGTTGCTGGTCTGGGCAGCCAATCAGGGCTACTCATACACGATTGCTGCATTATCACTTATACATGGGCTTACAAGGCCACGATTTTAACTATTTCGGCACTGCCGGCATCATTAAACAAGTGCATTTTCACTTTTTCCTCCTCAAAACCAGGTGACTGCCTGGTGCTGTCGAGAGACCGAGAGGGCTAGACATGTGCACAGCACAACAATTCATTTTGAACTAATGGATTAGTCCTAAAATGCAATTTATTTAGTTGCTAAAGAAATTCGTTTTCAGTTCTTTAGTATGAAAACTAATTTCATTCATCCGAAAACCAGTGGATACAATTACTATTGTAGTGGCTCCTCAGAGGGCTGAGATCGCTTCTTGTTACAGTATCTCTCACTCTCAGCACAATGTGTCAGACAAAACTGTGACAGTAACTGACTGCTGCTCACAACAGCGCTCAGAGTTTCCGTAAAACTAGTAAATAATATCGTTCTAACTTATATAAAAATATTATTTCCTTGTTTTACTGAACTCTGAGCGCTGTTACAGTCAGTTACTGTAACAGCTGAGCCTGATACATTGTACTGAGAGATAATATAACAAGCTGCCGATCTCAGCGCTCACAGCCACTGGATTTAAAGGGCTAAAAAAAAGGTTCCTCTCTGTATAATGTATAGAACATCCTTCTGCATTAATTAATACCCCTCTCTGTATAATATAGATAACATCCTCCTGCATTAATTAATACCCCTCTCTGTATAATGTATACAACATCCACCTGTATTAATTAATACCCCTCTCTGTATAATGTATAGAACATCCTCCTGAATTAATTAATGTCCCTCTCTGTATAGAACATCCTCCTCAATTTATACCTTTCTCTGTATAATGTATATAACATCCTCCTGCATTAATACCCCTCTCTGTATAATGTATAGAACATCCTCCTGCATTAATTAATGCCCCTTTCGGTATAGAACATCCTATTGCATTGGCATGTGGAGGGTGCAGAACTTCGGAATGCAATGCTTATCCAGCACAGGATTGAGAACTTTTACTTAAACTTTGTATCTCTGTGGGGGAGACACAGGAATATAAAAACAGGGGAGAGGGAAAATATTAACGTAAATCAGTCTGAAAGCTCAGAGAAGAGATGACTGGTACAAATTTATTTTTATAATAAAATAAAGCACTTTAAATCCAGGGAAAACATTCAAATAAATCACACTGAAGGCTCATAATGACAGAGTAACTGTGAGAGCTGGATACTAAATGTATCAGATGTAAAAAAAAACACCTTTATAACAAGCAACACTGGGAGAGGGACTTTATATAAAACGTGTGTTATAAATGAGGAAAGGGGGATAGTGCTCCTGGATAATATAAAATAATATAAAATGTATAAAAGACCCTATATAAGCCCCTATTATGCAGAGCAGGAGGGGAGATAACACACGTTTTATAAAGTCCCTCTCTTCTCCCAGCGCTGCTTGTTATAAAGGGGTTTTTACTATCCAGCCCTCCTCTGACATTAGCTTTCAGTGTGATTTATTTGAATGTTTTCCTTCTCCAGCTGCTTTTATCATCTTGTCTGCCTCATAGACATGCAAGGGTTAAGTAAAGGTTTCCTCTCCTGTGCTGGCTGTCTGTGATGCGAGTGAGTATTCAGGAGCTCTATCACTGTCAGATTTTTAGGTAGGGGTCGGGAAGGATTACGCATACAAACCTTTTCTGTAGCTTTGCGATGTTGCGCTCTTCATTGCTGGTCTCCTTCACTCATCAATGTAATATCACAAAAAGGACTGAAACTAAAATGTAGTGCATTTTATTTTAGTTTCTTTCGTTTTTTTGTACTGAGCAGTTTCGTATCTCTTGGGTCATACTAAAACTAAATTATCCCATAATTCTGACTAAATTGTTTTAGTCCTAAAACGAATGCACATGTCTAGAGAGGGCTAAGGGACCCGTGATGTGATGCGCCCGACGTCTATTGTATCACACGCAGAGACCTGCAGATTGAAAGTCAGATTTTGAGTTTAAATTTTAAAAGAATAATATAATTTTTTTTTATTTATTGCGATTTTTGTTTCAGTAGAGAAAACCAAAAGCTTCACTGTGGTATTGGGTGGAGGGGTGAGGGGGGGGAACCCCCCAAAAAAAAGGAGAAACAGAAAAGGCAGAGGGAACCCAGGAAGAAGTAGACGGGTGTGAAAAAAAGAACAAAGGAAGAAAAAATAATAATATTTCTGAAAAGGACTAGGGAAGAAACGGTGGAGAGGACGCGCCGGAATGAATTAGTGGCCAGCAGGGTGGAGGCAATGAGGGATCACCAGAAGGTGTGACGGTGTACAGGAGGAGGAGTGTGATGACTGGCGATAAGGATGGCAGAGGGAGATGAATAATGGAAGAAACTCGAGGTGAAGCGATAAAGCCAGGGGTGGGAGGAAAAAAAAGCAGAGAAGGTAAAGGGCTAGTTTATAGCTAAAAGGCGATAGAGGCACGCCGCCAGACGCACACCGGCTGACATGACAGGTACGGGAGGCCGGATAAGAACTCGGCCGCGGAGAAAAGATATCAGACTAATGGGCGATTCACAGGCACGTCAGAGTAAAGGAGGACAGGCAGCAGAAAGGTGAAATGAAACAGGTCTGTCGTCTCTAGGCCGTCGCCGGACGAGCTGATGCAGCCAGGCTGTGCCAGTGCTCTACCTGCATCGATCGTCTCAGGACTCTCCTTTGTTCCTTCCAGTCGCGACAGAGAGAGAGTGTCCGAAAGGGAGGGGCGAGAGAGGGAAAAAAACGCGGTGCCGCCTGTGTCGTGGCACAAGGCCCAATAACGCTTTCCCCCTTCGGTTGGCATGCAGCATGGCCCGTTCCCTTTCGGACTGGGAAAAGACGCGACGGCACCAGAGGGGATTATTAAAGAAGGCGGAATACAGTAATTATTTTTTTCCGTCCTGTTCTAATAAAAGGCCGTTCTTTATTTATTTGGCATTTAAACACATCGTTTATATTAGAAAGCGGCAGTAATGCCAGCGTCTGGCACAGGGTTTCATTCGCATGGCGCAATCAGCAACACCAGGCTGCACTGATATAACATATCATCATGATATATATATATATATATATATATATGCACAGCAGACTGACGTTACTCTTATTTCACCCCTCCACAGGTACACAGAATGCCCCGACTTGCCAGTTCACCCACCAGCGAGCCCGCCGCAGAGCCAGGCACTCTGTCTCGTTCTCTACGTCTTCGAAGGTATGTATCCCAAGCCATGTAGCTATCAAGCTCACCCTGGCGCCGACCCGGGGCGCACTCTGCCGTCTGTCTGTGTAACATAAGATGTTCTGCTGGTTGCCATAAACCCGTAGATCCGAACTTGTGCTGTGCCCCTCTCACAAGCTCGAGTGTGCGGGTCTGTGTCGGCTTGGCTACGGCGGCGTTGAGTGATGATGACGGCAGAAGTGTTGGTTGTGTTAATGATAATTTAATCTCCCCTCCAGATCTCCATAGGTATTCTGATGTAGGAGCTTCTGAGGGTAACAGGCTCGCGCTGGTGGCAACTCTACTGGCTTATGGTTGGAGTCTTACGTTATTTTTGTCATCTCTCTTGCCAATGCCTTCAATGTTTCATTGCTTTGCCTGTGCTTCTCTCTTTACGTCCATTGGGTACTTTGGTGAGCTGGCGTAGCAGTTGATGGTTGTTCTTTGGTACCCAGCTGCTGCAAGTTAAGGAACCGGCATTGGCAAAGGTTTTACGTTCTCCGTCCTGTTCCATAGAGCTCCTGCATATGTTATGTGAAAGTTTTCCCTTTTTCCGTACAAAGGTTTTCATGGCACGTTCCTGTGTGGTGGTGCCCTCCTCATCAGAGGGTCCTGGTTCTTCATACGTGTTGCCTGGTGGGCTCCAGGTTGAGGTAGTAGGTTGTATAGTTGAGGATAACACCAAAGGAGATAACTGTACAGCCTCCTATCTTTCCCTGGGGCAACGCCATGACGACTGCCATGTATTGGATGCAATGGATGGTGTCACAAAAAGGGTTAATGTGGGGAGGGCAACAATGCCAATGTTGAATAAGAGGAGTGAAGTTAATTGGTAATGTTTGCAGGCAAAATGAAATGCATGCTGGGTAAATATAAGGTGAAGAATGGATGATGCATCTCGGAGTACCAAGGGCGTATGACACTGCCAAGCTGGCAAGATTTTACGGAATCGGACTCCTGTTAAAGGAGTCCATGACGTTGGTGGGTGCGAACGTTTGAAAATGAAAAAGTCGGACATTTCAAAGAGTCGAAAGGAAATCTTTACAGTCGATTTGCGCTTTTGTGGTCCTGGTTGAGGATTTCAAAAGTCGGAGAAGTTGGTAAATTGTAATGTCGAGGAGACTTGGTGGAATCGTCTGGCTTTTTCATCTTGCCAATCGCCGAGTCGAGCCAGTCGTCTAGAACAGCCGATTTGCAGTAACCGGATTCAGATCAATGTTTAGGGAATAAAAACCCATCAGAGTCCTCCACCCACCAATGATCTGGAAGATGCATCCATGCTCCTACACAAGAGAGAAAACATAGCAACCCAGTTAGGCTATACACAGGTCTATCTAGTGATGTAGAGATCTCAATGACCAAGACACCTGCAGGTCAACGTACTAGGGTTACGGAAAGGGACAAGGTCAAGTGATATTCCTTGATTTAAGGTGCGCCTGCCGTATTTACCTACAGGGTGCTGCCATCTTGGTAATACCATTGGCACAGCAATCTGAGGGTCAAACAGAGATGCCGCTGATCGGCGATCAGACGAGCCGGCTTGTAGGAGACAGGCAATGGTGGCGCCCAGCAGTGACCATGATGGGTGGGCTTCAAGCAGTAGAATTGGTAAGACGCCACTACCAGGCAGGCTGTATACGGTAGGATATCGCTCGATGATATCAGGTCCGGTTTCTCCTGGCTAAGGAGCTCCCTCTTTATAATGTTTGTATGTAAACGTATATGTTTTACGTCTGGTAGTTTGCATTTCAAGCTCGATATTTCATTATTTTTTCCCGTCATTAACACCGTCCACATGGAGGGCTACGTCTGCGTTTTAATTCTCTCCCCTCTGTCGTGTCATCGACATGCAAAGGTAGAGGTAGAGCGACTGCAGATGACAATATTTCCATTCTATTGTGTCTGCCGCGGCCAGGGAGGCTGCATGACATTACAGTCACCATGTAGCTCCCCCACAGGGCTGTCGCGTTCCTGCAGCGCCCCCTGGTGTTTCAGCTCTACCCACTCAGTGATCTGTCAGACCTGAGGCCTGCAACGTTGGACTAGCCATACACTGTGCTGTAAGCAGACGTCCTCACTGCAGCGCCCCCTGCTGTCCTCAAATTACCTGAAGTGCAGTCTCCAGTCCTACAGCTCCCCCTAGAGGGCCAGGTGGAGAACAGCTGCTAAATCCCATGGCACTCCAACAGACAGACACAAAAAATAGGTGTGAACACATTGTCAATATACGAACACGCAAGCAGTGCGCCTGATGAAGCAGCGTAACCACTTAATTGCCAGATATGCCTCTTTGAGGGGAAAGCGTTAAAATACCTACTCAAAGATATGGAGTCCAAGTGTGTCTCAAGCCAGCAAAGAGATCCATCACAAGCGGTCATCAGTGACTCTATGAGGTCCTAGAGATGTGTTCCTGTCGGTCCTTTTGTACATTTAAAGAGTTACTACGAGCAAAATAACATCGAGCCTGATGTACGGATGCAGACGTGTAGCTCACCTGCCTTAAGGTGGTGATCCCCGGTAAGCGTCAGTCTTAGAGGATGCGAGTCCGCGGCGAGAGATGCAGGCACGTAGCTGTCTAGACACAGTGTGAGGAACCTACAGAGCTGGCGTACAGCTTTGAATGCCGGCAGCGGGCGAGGACTGGCACAGAAACTCTAATGTCTAATTGCAAAACGCGTGTGGCGCATCTGCAAACTGTTTCATAAAAACTAAAGTATGACTGTCGGGTACGGGAGACGCAACCACAGTGTAGGAATCGAGGATATTTTACCGTCGGGTACGGTGGACGCAATCACAGTTTAGGTAACGCAGATATTTTACTGTTGGGTACAGAGGACGCAATCACAGTTTAGGTAGCGCAGATATTTTACTGTTGGGTACAGAGGACGCAATCACAGTTTAGGTAACGCAGATATTTTATTGTTGGGTACAGAGGACGCAATCACAGTTTAGGTAACGCAGATATTTTATTGTTGGGTACAGAGGACGCAATCACCGTTTAGGTAACGCAGATATTTTACTGTTGGGTACGGGGGACGCAATCTCAATTTAGGAAACAAGTATTTACTGTCGAGTACAGGAAACGCAATACTAGTTTAGCAAATGCAGATATTTTACTGTTGGGTACGGGGGACGCAATCACAAATTAGGAAATGCAGATATTATTCTGTTGGGTACAGGGGACGCAATCACAGATTAGGAACTGTAAATATTTTACTGTTGGGGACGCAATCACAGATTAGGAAATGTAGATATTTTACTGTTGGGTACGGGGGACGCAATCACAGATTAGGAAATGTAGATATTTTACTGTTGGGTACGGGGGACGCAATCACAGATTAGGAAATGCGGATAGTTTGCCATTTTTTTGAGTGGTCACTTTCCAAACACACACATTTATATTCACTGCATTTATTTATCCATTTTGCTTTTTTCTGCATATTTTAGCTTTTTATTTGAAGCTACATGTATTTTGCTGTCAGGTACGGGGGACGCAATCTCAATTTAGGAAACAAGTATTTTAATGTCGAGTACAGGAAACGCAATACTAGTTTAGCAAATGCGGATATTTTACTGTTGTGTACGGGGGATGCAATCACAGATTAGAAAAACACAGATATTATTCTGTTGGGTACGGGGGACGCAATCACAGATTAGGAAATGTAGATATTTTGGACGCAATCACAGATTAGGAAATGCAGATATTTTACTGTTGGGTACGGGGGACGCAATCACAGATTAGGAAATGTAGATATTTTACTGTTGGGTACGGGGGACGCAATCACAGATTAGGAAATGCAGATATTTTACTGTTGGGGACGCAATCGCAGATTAGGAAATGTAGATATTTTACTGTTGGGTACGGGGGACGCAATCACAGATTAGGAAATGCAGATATTTTACTGTTGGGTACGGGGGACGCAATCACAGATTAGGAAATGCAGATATTTTACTGTTGGGTACGGGGGACGCAATCACAGATTAGGAAATGCAGATATTTTACTGTTGGGTACGGGGGACGCAATCACAGATTAGGAAATGCGGATATTTTGCCATTTTTTTGAGTGGTCACTTTCCAAACACACACATTTATTTTCACGGGATTTATTTATCCATTTTGCTTTTTTCTACATATTTTAGCTTTTTATTTGAATCTACATGTATTTTGCTGTCAGGTACGGAGGACGCAATCACATTTTAGCAAACGTAGATATTTTACTGTCGAGTACAGGGGACGCAATCACAGTTTAGGAAACGCAGATTATTTTCCTTAAATTTTGAGGGGCAGTTTGCCAAGGGAACAACTTTATATTTATTTACCCTGGATTTATATCTCCATTTTCCTCTTACCTGACTATTTAAATGCTTTTCCAGCCGCATATTTCAGGTTTTTATTTGATTCTGTATGTATTTTACTGGCCGCCCGGTACGGGGGACGCAATCACTGCTAAGGAAATGGAAATATATTACTTTTATTTTCGGGGGCTGGAATGCTCCGGGTGAAGTGATTCTATTTATTCGCACCTTGTTTATTTATCCATTTCCACCTCGCCTGCTCATTTTAACGCTTTCCTAGCCGGATATCTTTTGAGTATTTTTACGGGTCGTATACGAGGTGCCCGATCGCATTTCTATAAGCACGTTTTCTCCCGACTGGTCTATTGAATGCGACGATCGCACAATCGACAAATGACGGGACTGGGGAAGACGACGACAACTTTTGTAGAGACAAATTGTGACTGTAGGGAAGAGGAAACAATCACCGTTTCGTAAAGACGGGATGACTCGGTCGGGTATACGCAAATGCGATCGGGGTTTGGTAAAACATAGACTGTGATTGCGGAGGCTACGAGACTCGTTGACAATGGAAAACGAGGACAGGTGTGCCACGTTGTTGTCTTTGGGGTTCAGTTTGTGCCCATGTTGCGCCATGACAGCACGCAGATGCAAACATACATTCAGCCTGCATGACAGGTGCCACTGGACGTGCCGGACCATGATCTCCTGTTGAAGTCAGGTCTTGTGTCGCCCCCCAACCTTTGGACACCCGCACCGCGTCCTACATTGCATTACAAACACACAGGTGAATGTTTTAGGGCCGACGCTGCATCGCCCTTTTTTTTAAATGATCCATTCTTGTGTATTAGCACCCTGCCTTCTGTGCCCGCCACGCCACCCCTTGGCATCTACTGGCCCATCACCCCATACTCAGACGGGCGCCCTCCCCTTCACTGTCTTGAGCCAGACAAGTTTAATAAATCCCCCCATCCTGAGCAGAGCCGCATTGCGCTTTCTGCCTGTCTGGAAATGAAAGGCAGCCCAGGGGCGGGGAGAGAGAGCGAGCAGGGGAGGGGAGGGAGGGATGGAGAGAGAGAGAGAGAGAATGGAGGGAGCACAGAGAGAGAGAGAGAATACAGGGAGCACAGGGAGGAAGAAGGAAGAGAGAACGGGCAGAGCGAGACAAGGCAATACGAGGAAAGGTAAAACGAGGTGGGGAAGCGGCGGCTGCAGATTCCGTTTCTCCCCAGCGCGCAGAACAATGGAAAGAAGGGAACGCAGCGGAATTCTTGAAAAGAACGCGGGGAACACATGTACTTTATATAAAGATGAGACGGAAATCACGAGCTGCAAACAAAGCAGACAGTGACAAAGGGGAAGGGAGATGGAGCAAAGCGGGGAGAAGCGGATTAAGTGGAGGACGCTTCCGTAACTGATGGTGAGAGAGAAGCTGTGACGGGAAAGTCAGGTCACTGCAGGAATAGGCGGTGAACGGTGGGAAAGAAGGGGAGCAGCGACACATGAAAGGGACTCGAGGACAGAAGACAAAGAAAAGGGGTTTTGGGAGCAGCAGGTAGTGGTTGAATGGAGGTAAGAAGACTTGGGATGTCTCAGCGGAGCGAATCACCACTTGACGCAGGGTAGACGCATGCAAAGGGGGTACACGACCATAGGGAGAGGTAGGTGACTGTAAATGGGTACCCGAGTGTAAGGAGGGGTAGAGGATTGGAAGGGGTAGACGACTGCAAGGCGACAGACGAGTGTAGGAAAGGATAGGCGACTGGAAGGGGTAGACAGTTGTAGGAAAGGATAGATGACTGGAAGGGGTAGACAGGTGTAGGAAAGGATAGGCGACTGGAAGGGGTAGACGGATGTAGGAAAGGATAGGCAACTGGAAGGGGTAGACAGTTGTAGGAAAGGATAGATGACTGGAAGGGGTAGACGGATGTAGGAAAGGATAGGCGACTGGAAGGGGTAGACAGGTGTAGGAAAGGATAGGCGACTGGAAGGGGTAGACGGGTGTAGGAAAGGATAGGCGACTGGAAGGGGTAGACAGGTGTGGGAAAGGATAGGCGACTGGAAGGGGTAGACGGATGTAGGAAAGGATAGGCGACTGGAAGGGGTAGACAGGTGTAGGAAAGGATAGGCGACTGGAAGGGGTAGACAGGTGTAGGAAAGGATAGGCAACTAGAAGGGGTAGACGGGTGTAGGAAAGGATAGGCGACTGGAAGGGGTAGACAGGTGTAGGAAAGGGTAGGCGACTGGAAGGGGTAGACGGATGCAGGAAAGGATAGGCGACTGGATGGGGTAGACAGGTGTAGGAAAGGATAGGCGACTGGAAGGGGTAGGCGATGTAGGAAAGGATAGGCGACTGGAAGGGGTAGGCGGATGTAGGAAAGGATAGGCGACTGGATGGGGTAGACAGGTGTAGGAAAGGGTAGGCGACTGGAAGGGGTAGACGGGTGTAGGAAAGGATAGGCGACTGGATGGGGTAGACGGGTGTAGGAAAGGATAGGTGACTGGAAGGGGTAGAAAAGCATAGGATGAGGAATTGATGAGCAATTAAAAGGCAATGAAATGTAATTAAAGGAGTATCGTGTGAGACGGGCATGAGGGATGGGGCCCTTGGTGGATGGATGTGTCTGGGTACCACTCGGCGCACGTCTAGGCCTGGGATGCTCGGTGCGGCAGACGTAGACGGTAAGCACAGATATGCTACCTGTTACAGAGGCGATGGAGTGCATTTTGCCAGACATATCGCACAGCAGGACGCGAGGCGCTGCTGCCAGGATTCTGGGAGGGAGAAAGGGTGAGAGTGTATGTGAGGGCAGAGTGAAGGGAGGGGACGTTTCAGCCTCTCTGGTGACGCTGCCTCAGCACAGTCAGAGGATGAGGAGACAGACAGCAAACAGGCTGCTCGAGGTCAGGTACTGAGTGCACCGAGATGTCTGTCCCTCTGCTCGCCTGCCCTGTCCGTCTGTCTATCCTCTGCCCGGCAATTAGACGAGGAGGGTCCGTCTCGAGCAAGGTCTGTATGTCAGAGAATGGGATTTGCCTTTTTATCCCGTCAGTTTGTGTGTGCTGTTTCTCTGTTGCGGATGGACGTCTGTGTCGCATCGTCTGCATTGGACACGTCTGCATCCCTCAGCCTGTCTGGTGTCGTTCTCTAGAGGGTCATGCATGATGTCTGACATATTGGTCCATGTGCATGCATGTATCCATGTGTGCAAGCATGTATCCCGCACGTTTCATTGTCCAGCATTCCGCAGAATGCATACGGCTGTCTCGGTGCACGTTTTGAGGTGGTGCGTCCCCTATAATGGCTTCAGTGAATTGTCCTCCCTTAGACTGTGATCCTTTGTGTGTCTGGAATGGCCATTTTGTGAGTGTTTGCGTGTGGCGTTGTGAGTGTTTGCGTGTGGCGTTGTGTGTCCCAGGCATATGTGTGAAGTCTATTTCCAAGCATTGCATTGCGTCTTACACTTTTTATGTCTTTGTGTATGGATTTGCTCTTTTTTATGGCTGGGTCGGGTTTTGCGCATTCGTTGCGCACTTTATCCCGTCCGTATACCCGTCTACACATATACACCCAGCATCCATTTATCAAGCTGTATACCCTGCCGCTCCTAGTCTTACAGCATCCGCATACCAGTATATCTATGCATCTGATCATGCATTTATATACACAGCATGTCTATCCACACCTATATACCTTACCAATGCTACCCATCACCTAAATAGCCAGACAATATCTCTACCTCCTTCTGTCTGTACTTACAGCCTGGTCTGTTTATCCGTCGCTGCATCCATCTTCCCACCCATATACCCTGCTACTCCTATAGCGGTACAATAGCCATACATAGGTGTATCCACATCTATACACCTAACCAAGGCTCTACATACCCATCTCCTGTCTAGCCACACGATAACGGCGCCTCCGCCTGTCTGTATCTACTGCGCAGTCTGTTTATGAGTACCTGCATCCATCTTTCAACCCGTATCCTCTGCTACCCCTATACCCATACAGTACCCATACACCTATATACCTAACAAAGGCTCCAAAATACCCATCCCCGTCTAGCCAGACAATAACTGTACCACCACCTGTCTGTATCTACAGCGCAGTCTGCCTGCGTCCATCTATCAATACATAAACCCTGCTGCCTGCACAGTATCCATATGTATCTATCCACACCTATATACCTAACCAAGATTCTATATACCCATCACCGATCTAGACAGACAATATATGTACCTCTGTCTGCATCTACAGCGCAGTCTGCCTAGGAGTCCCTGCATCCATCTATCAAAACGGAAACCCTGCTGCCTGCACAGTATCCATATGTACCTATCCACACCTATATACCTAACCAAGATTCTAAATACCCATTAACTATCTAGAGGACGGATGATGTCTGTACTTCCTTCTGTCTGCATCCACTGTCCAGTCTGCTGAAGTCCCTCACCCGGCTGCAGACCTCTCCGTACACGACACCACCGCCATCCGCACCTAGAAAATGACGCTCTGCAGGCATCTAGTCGTGTCTTTGTTATCATCAGGTACCGGAGTCGGTGTCTGCCTGGAGGTCGCTGAGTAACCCACCCCCCCCGTGCCAGTGCATCACACGGGGAGAGCTCTCATGCTCACCTCTGCGCAGTCTGCCCGTATGAGCGTTGGCATGTGTGCGTGCGTGTGTGTGGGCTTTCTCACCTGCGGGTACACGGGCGCTTGTTTTTGTTGGTGTGAATCATTTTGATCCTACGTTTTATATTTCTGTCTGTCTGTCGGTCCTCGCGTATATGCAGGCGTCTGTCTCTGTGTGTCGTGTGTCATTCGTCTTTCTACGTGTTGTGTTGTTTTTGCCGCCGCATACAAATAATTCTAGTTTGTTTGCGCCGTGGTGTTGCGACTGTGTGCCAGCCTGTTGTGTGTGTGTGTGCCAGCCTGTGTGTGTGCCAGCCTGTGTGTGTGTGTGTGCCAGCCTGTGTGTGTGTGTCGGTGTGGTCACACGTCTGACAGATCTCCAGCCCGTCTCGTCTATACTCGATTGCGCGTTTACTAATCCGTACACCTTCGGTCTCTGTTTCATCGGCGACGCATTAAGGGCTTGTCCGAAGATGTCAAAAAACCCCAAATAATGTTCTTTATCTCCGTAAAAGTCACATTTTATACATATATCCCGCAGGAACTTGTCATGGCGGTTTGAGTGGTTCTACAGCTTGTGTGTTTGTACGTCTGTGTTAACATGTGCACGTGGGACGTGTGGGACGCGTCTGCCGATCCCAGTGTGATATCGCCCAGACAGACCCATGTCTAAGACCAAAACCCGCTTCATATTGAGAGGGAAAGTATATGGCTCCAGGCCACTAACATATGGCATGTGCTTCTCGACACCACTCCCTGCATTTCAGACAGAGCGGCGGACGCTGTCTGGAGTCCCCCCCGTCATCCAATGGATGCCAGCCACCACCTAGTTCAAGAGGACATATTTATCTGGTGTAATCTGTCCTATACTACCTTAAAATAGGGCGAAAATGTCTTAATAAATACATACTGGAGGTAGAAGTCACTAAAAGGCATTTAACTAACGAAAAAAAAATCTTTTGGTTTATTTTGTTACATTGTTATAATCCTTTATCGTTCTCGTTGCTTTGATGTAAATTCGAGAAACAAGATCTTTCCCCGGCGTCATCCAATGGGAAAGATCAGCCGCGAGACCCTGCGTATCCGACACGGTGACTGGAATAACACGACTTAAATCTATTAAAAGGGATAAAAATGTATAAAAATCTCCATTTGACTAATACCGTCATGTGTTTCTCAGTGCCTTTCGCTGTCATAGATGGAGACGTTGTGTGCCGGGGATCACCCGTTTCCAGGAGGTAAGCCTCACATTGATGTCCAGGTCTGTAACTCTCACCTTTACGTGTCACCTAAAACCAGAATTCGACGATCATCCAGCCTGCGTATTTCTGATGATTCTGCAGATTTCTGATGATTCTACAGATTTCTGATGATTAGACAGAATTCTGATGATTCCTGTAGATTTTTTATGATTTGGCAGATTTCTGACGATTCTGCAGATTTCTGACGATTCTACAGATTTCTGATGATTCTACAGATTTCTGATGATTCTACAGATTTCTGGTGATTCTGCAGATTTCTGATGATTCTGCAGATTTCTGGTGATTTTACAGATTTCTGGTGATTCTGCAGATTTCTGGTGATTTTACAGATTTCTGGTGATTCTGCAGATTTCTGATGAGTCTGTACTTTCTCCATATCAAAAGAGAGGCCAGACGTGAATATTTTTAGGAGCTCTTGGCTTTGTCAGATGTTCCCTTTCCTTATACACGCTGTTACTAGGGTGACCATATCGGCCACGTTTTATAGGGACACATACAGGGTTATTCAAAGAGCGCCGAATTGGCTACGAAATTGCACCGAACAGTGAATTTTCCCGTACAGTGAATTTCCCTGTACGGTGCAATTTCGTGGCCATTCAGCTATCCAGAGAGCTGACAGTTTGCCAAATATTGGAAAAATACGGTGCCTGTTCGGCGGCAGTGAAATCCCCCATAGAGAAGCAATGGTTAATCTATTCAGAGACACCGAACAGCAGAGAAATGTCAGTGAAATGCCCTGCTTTTCGGTGGTTTCATTTGGCAGGTTTAATCAGGCGAATACCATAGGCTTCAATGTTAAAAATATTCCCCATTTTTATTGAATTCAACCATTTATTATTTTCATTTGCAGCAAAAAGTCTCTTTATTTTTATTTTTTTTTAGGATTTGTTTAGGCATCTTCCTGCAAATTTTTCCCCCCAGTTTTTTTAACCACTTGGCTGTGAAGGACGTGCTCAGCGTGTCTTCTCAATTGCGCTCAGCAAGCGGACGACGTGCTAAGCACGTCTTCACATTGCAGCCAGCTACTGGCCGATCGATGTTGGCTCCATTTGGGGGCCAGCGTACTGACGTCATTGCGCCGGGATCGATGACATCTGTTTCAGGCACCATCCGCCAGAGCAGGGAGAGTGCCTGAAGGGGATGTCGGGGTCCTTTGGACCCTACTCTCTCCCCATCGCTGATGGCCACAGGAGAAAGAGAGGCACTACTGGAAAGGACACAGTCTGCCCTTTCTAGCAGTGCCTCTCTTTAACTTCTTAGGGACTGTAACGCGATTCGGCACCAATCGGCACTGGATCGCAGTTCTGTCCCGGAGGTGGCTGACATCTTGGATCAAATCTCAGGATCGGTGGCAGCTAGAAGATCAAGCTTGGTATCATTGGGAAGGCCAGAGCAAACTTGACCAGGTTTGGTGTAAAATAAATGTGTAAAAAATGTATAAATAAAAAATGTTCTTTTTTTAAAAAAATGTATTAATGCGTCACTAATGTTCACTTTTAAATTATAATGTGATGCAATGATGCTGCACTAATAGAAGATTTCGTTTTTTCACTTTTTAGCTGAAATCGCGTATTTTCTCTGAAAAACCCGGTAACGGGTTTCAATTTTTAATTTTTTTAACAAGCGTACCCCATATATTATATAACCGCAAAGGCTCGGGTGATAAAACGTGAAAAAATTATTTTACACACTGTAAATGATTGAAATTTTAATAGAAATTCTATTTTTTTTTTAATTTTTTGTTATAGCATTCTGGCAGAACGTGACGTATACATATAATAATAATAATAATATATTATTAATCTGCCATAAAAAAGGATATATAATCTGTCTGGGTCATACAATAAAACATGACTTCAAATCGCATTTAAACATGATGAGCAAACCTGATAAAAGTCAGATCAGCACACTGAGGTGAAACGGCTCAGCAGTGACGGGGTTAAACATGGTGGTCTTTTTTGTTATTTTCCTGTAACAGACCTTTTTATTATTAATCATAGAACCTTATCTATTAATTACAGGCATTTTCGTGAAGTAGTTTTTTTGCAAATGCACGTTAAAAGTTGCAGGTTTTTTAACCCCTGTTCGGCAGCTTGTCGGCTTTTTCCGGCAGGTAGTCGGTGGTTTTGCAGCAGATTGTCGAAGACAGGTGGTGGATTTTCGGATCGATTCAGTGGTTTTTCGGCAGTTTTTCCGATCGATTTGGCGGTTTTTCGGATGCATTCGGCAGATTGATTCAATGCTGAATTCCCCACAGGGTCGGCAGATCAAACTTGCCGAAGTGCGGCGAGCAAGAGAGCAACAAAGTATCTGTGATATTTCGGTGCCTTCTGAATAACCCTGATAATGCTATTTCATGCAGAGGAGAGCACGGGGAAAAATGCTGCCCTGCAGCATGTATAATTCAAATGCTGCAGGAAGGAAATCAAGGCAGGTCACCCGGTATTCTTTAATTTCTTACCTGCAGCGTATGGATCCTACATGCTGTGGGGTCACATTCTTCCTGCACTGCCCCTCAGCATGAATAAACGATATGTGTCCCTTTAAACATGGCCGCTATGGTCACCGTAACTATTAAACACGATTTATAAACGGGATGGAGTCGTTTATTTCACGTTCCATCCTTTGATAATCCAGTAGAATGTGATGAGAGAAGAGCTAAAAACCTATGCAGCTCTGTTATATACTCACAAACTCCAGATATATGGAGGAGCCCCTAAAGAGACACCCACACCCCCTGAATATATGGAGAAGCCCCTAAAAAACACACCCACACACCCTGAATATATGGAGGAGCCCCTAAAAATAAACCCACACACCCTGAATATATGGAGAAGCCCCTAAAAAACACACCCGCACACCCTGAATATATGGAGGAGCCCCTAAAAATAAACCCACACACCCTGAATATATGGAGGAACCCCTAAAAACACACCCACACACCCTGAATATATGGAGGAACCCCTAAAATACACATCCTGAATATATGGAGGAACCCCTAAAAAGACCCACACACCCTGAATATATGGAGGAGCCCCTAAAAAGACACCCGCACACCCTGAATATATGGAGGAGCCCCTAAAAAGACACCCACACACCCTGAATATATGGAGGAGCCCCTAAAAAGACACCCGCACACCCTGAATATATGGAGGAGCCCTAAACAGACACCCACAAACCTATGCAGCTCTGTTATATACTCACAAACTCCAGATATATGGAGGAGCCCCTAAAGAGACACACACATCCCCTGAATATATGGAGGAACCCCTAAAAAGACACCCACACACCCTGAATATATGGAGGAGCCCCTGAAAAGACACCCACACACCCTGAATATATGGAGGAACCCCTAAAAAGACACCCGCACACCCTGAATATATGGAGGAGCCCCTAAAAAGACACCCGCACACCCTGAATATATGGAGGATCCCCTGAAAAGACACCCACACACCCTGAATATATGGAGGAACCCCTAAAAAGACACCCGCACACCCTGAATATATGGAGGAGCCCCTAAAAAGACACCCACACACCCTGAATATATGGAGGAACCTAAAAAGACACCCGCACACCTGAATATATGGAGGACCCCTAAAAAGACGCCCGCACACCCTGAATATATGGAGGACCCCTGAAAAGACACCACACACCCTGAATATATGGAGGAACCCCTAAAAAAATACCCGCACACCCTGAATATATGGAGGAGCCCCTAAAAAGACACCCACACACCGTGAATATATGGAGGAACCCCTAAAAAAATACCCGCACACCCTGAATATATGGAGAACCCCTAAAAAGACACCCACACACCTGAATATATGGAGGAACCCCTAAAAAGACACCCGCACACCCTGAATATATGGAGGAGCCCCTAAAAAGACACCCACACACCCTGAATATATGGAGGAACCCCTAAAAAGACACCCGCACACCCTGAATATATGGAGGAGCCCCTAAAAAGACACCCGCACACCTGAATATATGGAGGATCCCCTGAAAAGACACCCACACACCCTGAATATATGGAGGAACCCCTAAAAAAATACCCGCACACCCTGAATTTATGGAGGAACCCCTAAAAAGACACCCGCACACCCTGAATATATGGAGGAACCCCTAAAAAGACACCAGCACACACTGAATATATGGAGGAACCCCTAAAAAAGACACCCACACAACCGTGAATATATGGAGGAGCCCCTAAAAAGACACCCGCACACCCTGAATATATGGAGGAACCCCTAAAAAGACACCCGCACACCCTGAATATATGGAGGAACCCCTAAAAAGACACCAGCACACACTGAATATATGGAGGAACCCCTAAAAAGACACCCGCACACCCTGAATATATGGAGGAACCCCTAAAAAGACACCCGCACACCCTGAATATATGGAGGAACCCCTAAAAAGATACCCGCACACCCTGAATATATGGAGGAACCCCTAAAAAGACACCAGCACACACTGAATATATGGAGGAACCCCTAAAAAGACACCGCACACCCTGAATATATGGAGGAGCCCTAAACAGACACCCACAACCTATGCAGGCCTTAATACTCACAAACTCCAGATATATGGAGGACCCCTAAAGAGACACCACATCCCCTGAATATATGGAGGAACCCCTAAAAAGACACCTGACACCCACACACCCTGAATATATGGAGGAGCCCCTGAAAAGACACCCACACACCCTGAATATATGGAGGAACCCCTAAAAAGACACCCGCCAACCCTGAATATATGGAGGAGCCCCTAAAAAGACACCCGCACACCCTGAATATATGGAGGATCCCCTGAAAAGACACCACACACACCACTGAATATATGGAGGAACCCCTAAAAAAGACACCCGCACACCCTGAATATATGGAGGAGCCCCTAAAAAGACACCCACACACACCCTGAATATATGGAGGAACCCCTAAAAAGACACCCCCATGCACACCCTGAATATATGGAGGAGCCCCTAAAAAGACGACCGCCCACACACCCTGAATATATGGAGGATCCCCTGAAAAGACACCCACACACCCTGAATATATGGAGGAACCCCTACAAAAAAATAACCATACCCGCACACCCTGAATATATGGAGGAGCCCTTAAAGAAGACACCCACACACCGTGAATATATGGAGGAACCCCTAAAAAAATACCCGCACACCCTGAATATATGGAGGAACCCCTAAAAAGACACCCACACACCCTGAATATATGGAGGAACCCCTAAAAAGACACCCGCACACCCTGAATATATGGAGGAGCCCCTAAAAAGACACCCACACACCCTGAATATATGGAAAAACCCAACAGGAACCCCTAAAAAAGACACCCGCACCACCCTGAATATATGGAGGAGACCCCTAAAAAGGACACCCGCCACCCCTGAATATATGGAGGATCCCCTGAAAAGACACACCCACACCACCCTGAATATATGGAGGAACCCCTAAAAAAAAACCCGCACACCCTGAATTTATGGAGGAACCCCTAAAAAGACACCCGCACACCCTGAATATATGGAGGAACCCCTAAAAAGACACCAGCACACACTGAATATATGGAGGACCCCTAAAAAGACACCCACACACCGTGAATATATGGAGGAGCCCCTAAAAAGACACCCGCACACCCTGAATATATGGAGGAACCCCTAAAAAGACACCCGCACACCCTGAATATATGGAGGAACCCCTAAAAAGACACCAGCACACACTGAATATATGGAGGAACCCCTAAAAAGACACCCGCACACCCTGAATATATGGAGGAACCCCTAAAAAGACACCCGCACACCCTGAATATATGGAGGAACCCCTAAAAAGATACCCGCACACCCTGAATATATGGAGGAACCCCTAAAAAGACACCAGCACACACTGAATATATGGAGGAACCCCTAAAAAGACACCCGCACACCCTGAATATATGGAGGAACCCCTAAAAGACACCCGCCACTCCCTGAATATATGGAGGAGCCACTAAAAACACACCCACACACCCTGAATATATGGAGGAGCCCCTAAAAACACACCCGCACCCTGAATATATGGAGGAACCCCTAAAAAACACCCACACACCCTGAATATATGGGGAGCCCCTGAAAAGACACCCACACACCCTGAATATATGGAGGAACCCCTAAAAAGACACCCGCACACCCTGAAATATGGAGGAGCCCCTAAAAAGACACCCACACACCCTGAATATATGGAGGAACCCCTAAAAAGACACCCGCACACCCTGAATATGGAGGAGCCCCTAAAAAGACCCCGCACACCCTGAATATATGGAGGATCCCCTGAAAAGACACCCACACACCCTGAATATAGAGGACCCCTAAAAAAATACCCGCACACCCTGAATATATGGAGGAGCCCCTAAAAAGACACCACACACCGTGAATAATATGGAGAACCCCTAAAAAAATACCCGCACACCCTGAATATATGGAGGAACCCCTAAAAAGACACCCACACACCCTGAATATATGGAGGAACCCCTAAAAAGACACCCGCACACCCTGAATATATGGAGGAGCCCCTAAAAAGACACCCACACACCCTGAATATATGGAGGAACCCCTAAAAAGACACCCGCACACCCTGAACCCGCAATTGGATGGAGGAGCCCCTAAAAAGACACCCCACACCCTGAATATATGGAGGATCCCCTGAAAAGACACCCCACACCCTGAATATATGGAGGAACCCCTAAAAAAATACCCGCACACCCTGAATTTATGGAGGAACCCCTAAAAAGAACACCGCACACCCTGAATATATGGAGGAACCCCTAAAAAGACACCAGCACACACTGAATATATGGAGGAACCCCTAAAAAGACACCCACACACCGTGAATATATGGAGGACCCCTAAAAAGACACCCACACACCGTGAATATAATGGAGGGCCCCCTAAAAAGACACCCGCACACCTGAATATATGGAGGAACCCCTAAAAAGACACCCGCACACCCTGAATATATGGAGGAACCCCTAAAAAAGACACCAGCACACACTGAATATATGGAGGAACCCCTAAAAAGACACCCGCACACCCTGAATATATGGAGGAACCCCTAAAAAGACACCCGCACACCCTGAATATATGGAGGAACCCCTAAAAAGATACCCGCACACCCTGAATATATGGAGGAGCCCCTAAAAAGACACCAGCACACACTGAATATATGGAGGAACCCCTAAAAAGACACCCGCACACCCTGAATATATGGAGGAACCCCTAAAAAGACACCCGCACTCCCTGAATATATGGAGGAGCCACTAAAAACACACCCACACACCCTGAATATATGGAGGAGCCACTAAAAACACACCCACACACCCTGAATATATGGAGGAGCCCCTAAAAACATACCCGCACCCTGAATATATGGAGGAGCCCCTAAAAAGACACCCGCACACCTGAATATATGGAGGAACCCCTAAAAAGACACCTGCACACCCTGAATATATGGAGGAGCCCCTGAAATGAAACCTGCACACCCTGAATATATGGAGGAACCCCTGAAATGAAACCCGCACACCTCGGCTATGGGGAGGAGCCTTAAAAAGATTTGAAAATACTACAGTGAAAAGACAAAGGGATTTAATTCCACATGGAGTCGGCATCTCACATCGCGGCGCTATGGGTTGCAGGTTCTGGAATACGCAGCCCTTCACTGTGAATATATTTAGACACGATGGGCTCTTATTACATTCTCTGCACAAATTCGTACACGCAGTGCAATTTTTTATGCGCGCAGCCTTAAACATTCACCCGCGTAAATTAACGATCCGAGTCCATTTTTTCACCCGTCAAAAAATATTGCGCGTAAAAAAGACGCGCAAAAACGCACGCACATTAACGCTGCGTGCAGAAATCGGTGCGCGGACTGTTTTTTCACGCGATTCAACCAATCTGAATTAAGAACCACAATTGCCTCCCATTCAGTTTTTGCGCCTGTGAAAATCAATCTGAGTATATATGCTGCAGCAATAAAAAAAAAAAACACGCACAACCTCTCCATTTTTTTGTTTGGGTATGTGTAGAATGTGTAACTATACTGTGCTATATTTTTTTTTCCTTCTGGTTTATTTAGTTTCGGCCAGAACGTTCAGATTTCCAGTTAAAGACGTTAAAATTATGCGCGCAAACGTCATTCGTAAAAGGTTGCACATCAATTGTAATACCATCCGCGTACCAGCGCACAAACGCATTTGTGCTCACAATGTTAAGTACGGGATGCGCGCACGATTTTGCATTCGCACAGGGTCATTCGCGTTAGACATTAATGAGCATCGTATGAAGGGTTTTGCCCCTCGCCTTAATGCATTTTTGCAACAGTGTAATAGAGCCCAATGTCTTCCTACTTAAAAAAAATATATATATATAAATACATACATACATATATAGAAAAGGCTATTTATTTGTCCACTATAAAGCGCAGTTATAACAGAGTGACGTGCAGGGATTTCTGCATCCTCATTTGTTTGCTCCAGTCGACCAATCATAAGAATCCTAAAAAATAATAATAATTAAAAAAAATAGTTTCCTTTTTTTTTAACATTCCGAGTCGCTGTAACGAAGCGAAGCATAGCTGAGCCGTGACATCACCAGGTAAATGATTAGAGAGGGGATGCTTCCCGGCAGGGCCCGTACAGCGACGTTTGTTTACTTTGTTGCGACACAGACATTCCTCCGGCGCTTTATCATCAGGTGCGAGTGAAGGGTTAACGTCGCATTCCACGCGTTGCGGCTTTCCGCATTTTATTCCGCGTGTGGGATCGGAATCCCCTGCCCAGAGTGTCCCTTCTTAAAATGCAATCATTACTACGTACCCGTTATCAGACGGCCATACGTGAGGACATCTAATGATACATACATGCTGCAGGGCTGCGCTTTCGCACATAGTAACTGAATGCGACATGCAATAGATTCCCGGCTCTCCTATTGGATGGATCTGTGGAGTTACTAACAGGAGGGTCAGCGCTGACATTAATTGGCTCCATCAATAGAAACGTTGAAGAATTAATGTATAGATTTATATGTATTGGTTTTTTAAAGGCACATATAGTTTCTGATTAGGGCTGCCAGATCGGCCATGTTTTCCTGGAGGCGTATAATTTATTCATGCCGATGGGCTGCACATGAAAAATGCCGCCCCGAAGCATGTAGAATCCATCTGCTGCAGGGAAGGAATTGATAAGAGCTGAACTTCCACCAAATTCCCCATGCGGTGCAATTTCGTGGCAAATCGCCAAATACTGTATTTTTGATTCCCCTTTTTTTTAAAAAAAATATAATAATAATAATTCACTGAAATTTCGGTGCGTTTTGAAAAACCCCTTAAGTTTATCTGAAACAAGAATCCTTAGTAAATAACGATACAATGTGTTGAGGTTTTTCCAGCC
This sequence comes from Leptobrachium leishanense, assembly GCA_009667805.1. Lineage (NCBI taxonomy): Eukaryota > Metazoa > Chordata > Amphibia > Anura > Megophryidae > Leptobrachium > Leptobrachium leishanense. The sequence continues at coordinate 9,359 of RXON01001235.1, read as the reverse complement.
GCCGTCGATCTCTCCTGCTCCAAAATAAAAAGCAACGTTTAGTTATTCAGCCCCATTCCCGGCTCATCCTGTTACTGTAACGCATGGGAAAGATCACGGGGGGGGGGGCTGGAATCGGGCCCTTCCTTTAAAAATAGGGAGTGCAAAACACCCCCCTTCCCTGTTGTTTCTGAACTTTAACTCCCATCATTCTCTGGTCATTTATTGCATTCAAAGAATTCTGGGAATTGTAGGCGTCATCATGGGGGGGGCAGAGACTGAGATCCCTGATTTAGCATAGCACCTGTGTTACTGCTTCTATGCGGTGAAGGAGACTCTGGTGTCCAGGGCTGGATTAACATAGGGGCTGATGGAGCAGCAGCTCCAGGCCCATGCCCCAGAATAGGCCCAGAGAAATTATAACCATGTCTGCATTGATGGGCATTTGGACCTCTGGATCTCCAACTCCATAGCAGCTACAGGGTCATGTGAGGTATCATTGGAAAGGCCAGAGCATGACAATGATACCAAACATGACCAGGTTTTTTATAACACTAAAGTTAAAATAAGAAATATTTCTTATTTCTTTTTCTTTCTAATACAGCAATATTTTTCACTTTTCAATTATAAAGTGAACAATGATGCTGCACTAACTCACCATCGCATTTCTCATGTCACCAACAAGTGTGGAGGTGATGGCACAATCCGTTGTTACAAATTGTTACATCAAAAACCTAAACCGCCGCACTACAGCACAGAGCACTGGGGGGGGGACTTTGGACCCCTGCGCCACTAATCTTTACACTTCACAAGGTCAGGTGAGGTGTCATTGGACAGGTCAGGAGTCTGGCTTTTGCATTGATACCAAACATGACCAGGTAAATCTGAAAGAAAACAAAAAAGAAACTTTATTTTTAGTTCCAAAGCGATGGCATTGTCCATTTGTCATGTATAAAATGAACAATACCACTGCCATCCCCCCCCCCCTTATCATTTCCCACGCTGGGAGCAAGGTTAGTGGTTTATACATTGTCATATTAGGCTAGGGTCAGACGAACGCATTTTTCGCGTTGTCCGTGAAAAAGTGCGTTCGAACGAATGGACGTATTTTGTCACGGAATACGCGATAGCGGTCATATGATGCGCATTTTCGTCCGTGATTTTGTACGGATCATCAATAAAACCCATTTGCGTCTGGACGTTATGTTGGCCCGGACGTGTGCAGCGTCTGACGTCTCCCAATCACGCAAACACGCCGCTATGCGGCCGCAGCGCACTCTGTACGTCAGTAGTAGCGGTTTGACGTTCTCTAAAAAATGCGTTCGTTTGCCACTTGCGTTGCGCGGACGAACTTTCGTGCGGCCGTTCGTCGTATGTTCCCCGGCATTGGACGTCATTTGCTGCTAGCACGGCCGTGATTTTGTGCGTCTAAACGCACGTTAAAACTGCGTTAGTCTGACCCTAGCCTTAGTCATAAAACACCATCCTCCAAAACACAAGGAAAATAATTAATTTTTTTTGTTAAAATCGTATTTTTTCTGCAGTAACGGGTTCCCATTTCACTTTGTTTTTTTAACAAGAATTCCCTATAGAATATATAAGCACAAAGGTTTGGGTGATAAAATGTGAAAACATTATTTTACACTCTTTAAATGATTGAAATCTGAATAATTAATCACATCGAATCTGCCTGATTAGATATACCCGTATCTGCACTATTAATTAAACTAAAATAGGTTTTCATTGCACTAAAATCCAAAAAAAGCCACCAAAATATTCAGCTCCAGGCCCATAGAGATCTTAATCGGGCCCTGCTGGTGTCATTGTGGACGGCTGAGATGTTAGGAAAGGCTCTCTGCACAGGTTCTCTTCCATGATCTCCAGCCCAGGTTCCCACCTGTCAGCTGCTCAGAGGCTGCCGCCCGCACAGGTGGGCAATTAAGGCGCTTTAAAACTTCGGGTCAGAGGTCAGTCAGGCTGCCCTTCTTGGTGTCAGAGGTACAGGACTGCAAGGGTGATGCGCCGTGTCTGGATAGAAAGCCGTAGCAATGTGTCCGCGATTTCTGCTGTTTTGGCGGCTTTATGTTCTTGCTGCTTCTTTTTATACTGGTTAAGCTTTGCATATACACAGGAATAGGCTCTGAGGAAGCTGTGATTTACAGCGAAACGTGTACAGTGACTTCTTGTGCTGACCTTCTTTATTCTGCTTCATATGCTTTAGCAAGCGAACACTTTTTTTTTTTATTCATTCTTGCTGGCTTCATACAGGGCTTCTGTCACTGGTTTAGCCCACTTTAACCCTGTATTGCCCACACCCTCTGGAACACTGCTAAAAGAGCGTGTGTCCGTCCACCCATTCCTCTACGCTCGCTTCTCCACTCCTGTATTGATGGTACAATATTAAAAAAATGTGTGGTGTTTTAAACTTTTTTTTTTCATCCTTTTACTGTGTGTCCCACTATTTGGGTTCATCACTGTCATTTTGTAGAATTGTGTGCCCCCCCCCTTTTGCTAGTACTATGTTAGGATTTATTAGCTATATTCTAGTTGTTGGAACTGGCTGCTATCCCTTTACTACCCCTGGTACCACAGTTGTACCCCCTGTTCAGATGTGTGTGGCTGGTTGTATTGAGATGATGCGTGCTGCTGGTTCTATGCCCCTTGTATTGAGATGACGCGTGCTGCTGGTTCTATTCCCCTTGTATTGAGATGATGTGTGCTGCTGGTTCTATTCCCCTTGTATTGAGATGATGCGTGTTGCTGGTTCTATGCCCCTTGTATTGAGATGATGCGTGTTGCTGGTTCTATGCCCCTTGTATTGAGATGATGCGTGTTGCTGGTTCTATGCCCCTTGTATTGAGATGATGCGTGTTGCTGGTTCTATGCCCCTTGTATTGAGATGACGCGTGCTGCTGGTTCTATGCCCCTTGTATTGAGATGATGCGTGCTGCTGGTTCTATGCCCCTTGTATTGAGATGACGCGTGCTGCTGGTTCTATGCCCCTTGTATTGAGATGATGCGTGCTGCTGGTTCTATGCCCCTTGTATTGAGATGATGCGTGCTGCTGGTTCTATGCCCCTTGTATTGAGATGTGTGCTGCTGGTTCTATTCCCCTTGTATTGAGATGTGTGCTGCTGGTTCTATTCCCCCTGTATTGAGATGACGCGTGCTGCTGGTTCTATGCCCCTTGTATTGAGATGATGTGTGCTGCTGGTTCTATTCCCCCTGTATTGAGATGACGCGTGCTGCTGGTTCTATGCCCCTTGTATTGAGATGATGCGTGCTGCTGGTTCTATGCCCCTTGTATTGAGATGATGCGTGTTGCTGGTTCTATTCCCCTTGTATTGAGATGATGCGTGTTGCTGGTTCTACGCCCCTTGTATTGAGATGATGCGTGTTGCTGGTTCTATTCCCCTTGTATTGAGATGACGCGTGCTGCTGGTTCTATGCCCCTTGTATTGAGATGATGTATGTTACTTCTAACGTCTGGTTCTTTTTTTTTCTCTGCCAACAGGTGGTCCAGGGATGTTGGTAAGAGGACGGCCTGTGCGTTCTTTGATCTTCCTATGATTCCCCAGCATGCCTCTCTGTCCCTGAGACCCTTAACCTGTGAGGAAGACAGATGTCACAGGTGAGGTTCTGAGGAGCCGGGCAGCACGCGGTCACCACGAGGACATCGTTCTGCCAGCCTGGAGAAAGTCTTCACAGCAAATGCAGAACACAAAGTTGACCTTTTTTATGGGGGGAAAATCCTTTTCCTGATACGTTGACGAACGTTACAGTATCTCCATAGTGCTCTGGTCAACAGCAGGTTAAAGCTTGTATGGAGGACACAATGTTTCGTATCTTCTGCATGAATAAATCTTTACTCCTAGATCACTTCACCAGGTCTATGTGTTAGGAGCGCTGCCTTCCAGTGTCTTGCTGCTTTTGTCCAGTAATTGCTTTAATCCAAAAAATGGTTTCCACACAAGCCACGCTGCTTTGTTGTCGTCAGGTTTGTCTTGGCCCCCTTACCCGTCCACTCTGCGTCTTGTCAATGTTTAATAAAAAGGGGGGGTCCTGTCACATCACACCTCCTGTGCCTTAATATTCGGGTATTCTGCACATTCCTCCACCCTTTCATTTATAGAAGTGGGGTTGCCTGATTTCAGTGGGTCATGTACGGTGATCTTGCTGACTAGGTGACCTCCCTGTTATGTTGGCCTTGTTTCGGCTGAGGTTCTTTAGTATAGATTCCACCTTGTTTCATTCAGCGCTGTCCAGGGTTTTGTCGTATCCCCGCTGTCACAATGATGGAACAACGCTGAATGGCGACTAGCCGCAGTTATCCGTCAGATCATTTGCAAGAACTTTGCCATTTATGGTGGGTTTTTCCTCCTGATAGCTGGTAACTATAGCTGCAAAACTTTTTTTTTTTTTACACCTTTTTTAGTCTTCTTTTTTTATAAAGGACTTTCAATTCAGACGTGGACTGAGGCGACATGGAGCATCATTTAACTAGATTTAGAAATTGGATAAGGGTTAGTTACCCATTTTTTCTGGTTTTGGGGTCGGGGGCAGAACCTGTTACCTAACCATTTGTAATCCTGCTCCGTTTCAACCATTTCTCCGCTTAAGCAGAAGCTGTATTGGTGAATGAGTCTGTTTTGATGCTGATCTACTTTAACGAGTTTATACAGCTTCTGCTTAAGTGGAGAAACGGTCTGTCGCCCCTGCCGTACCCTCCTAAAACCAGAGAACCCTGCAGTGAGCATTGGTAAAAACACAGGTAAGTAAGCCATTTTTATTGTATGAAATGACTGTTTCAGACATGTTAAAGGAATAAAGCTTAAACCAAAATCTGTTCTGTTTCTTTGTGCCCTGTCCTGTTTTTTTTTTTTTGTTCCCCCAAAAGTTATACATGATGCTGCAACCAATGTATCAGGAGGTTGGATGGGTTTGAGATGGGAGGGGGAAGACGGCGGACACTTAATTATTAACCCTTCCTAACATCCAAGTCGGGTGAAACCTTATCTTCAGCCATATCTTTGTTCCAAACGCCTTTTGTTCTTTTATCCCACTAGAAAAAAAAAAGACTCAAACACTGGGTCGGATTTGCCATTTGCTGCCACCTATACTGATTTTATAAAGGTAAAAGCGATTTACCTGTTTCTTGAGATGAGAATAGAGCGAGTGAATCACCTGTGTTTTACACTTCAGTTTGAATTCTTGTCTCTTCACTCTGTAATCTGATATCCATCTCTCCTTTTCTCCCCCCTCCTCAAAACAAAAAAAGAGAACTCCCACCCCCTGCTGTGAGCGAGTTGGATAAGGAGTAAGAAGCCCTTGTTAGGTTTCAAATGAAATTCATTCAGGCCTTTCACAACCTCAGTTTTCTATTGTATTCAAGTAGTGTTTACCAAACCTGTCCTCAGGACCCTCCGCCTCGCCTTCCAGATATCTGAAGCTCTGCCTAACTGATAGGATTTGCTGCTCACTGATTGCATGATTCAGTCTGCATTTCCCCCAAGGTGATCCTTAATATCTGGCCTGGTTGAGGGTCCGGATGACAGGTTTGGGAAACACCTGATGTATAGGGACAGGAAGGCCAGATCCAGTGAGTGGTGGAAGATGAAACCTGCTGAAAGAGGACACCAAAGCCATGGACCCCTGAGGAGCATCACCACTCCTAACCTCAGTGCAGGTCCTGCCTACATTTCCTCAAACATCTGACAACATGGATTAGGCGCATAATTATATATTTGGAGGAAAGGAGATTTAGAGTAGAGGTTCCAAACCCTGGTCCTCAGCTGCCCATACCAGGTCAGGTTTGCAGGATATCTGAAGCACAGGTGATGTGATTTGCTGCTCAGTGATTGCAGAATTCAGCTGTACCAAAAAAATAAAACCCATAGGAAAATATTACATGAATTCAAGCGCAAGTAAACTGGTGTGGGGGGGGGGGTTGGAAAATGGCTACAAAACTTCTCAATGGTTCTCAAAATACTAGACACGAGTAAAAGGTGTAATACGGCTACAAGCAGATACTCACCCCCCCCAGAAGCTCAATACACCCACCCACACTCACGCCCCCAGAAGCTCTATACACCCACACTCACGCTGTCCCCCAGAAGCTCTATACACCCACACACACGCCGCCCCCCAGAAGCTCTATACAACACTCACGCCCCCCAGAAGCTCTATACACCCACACACACGCCGCCCCCCAGAAGCTCAATACACCCACACTCACGCCCCCCAGAAGCTCTATACACCCACACTCACGCTGTCCCCCAGAAGCTCTATACACCCACACACACGCCGCCCCCCAGAAGCTCTATACAACACTCACGCCCCCCAGAAGCTCTATACACCCACACACGCCGCCCCCCAGAAGCTCAATACACCCACACTCACGCTGCCCCCAGAAGTTCTATACACCCACACTCACGCTGCCCCCAGAAGCTCTATACGCCAACACACACGCCGCCCCCCAGAAGCTCTATACACTCACGCTGCCCCCCAGAAGCTCTATACACCCACACTCACACCCCCCAGAAGCTCTATACACTCACGCTGCCCCCCAGAAGCTCTATACACCCACACACACGCTGCCCCCCAGAAGCTCAATACACCCACACTCACGCTGCCCCCCAGAAGCTCAATACACCCACACTCACGCTGCCCCCAGAAGCTCAATACACCCACACTCACGCTGCCCCCAGAAGCTCTATACACTCACGCCGCCCCCCAGAAGCTCTATACACCCACACTCACGCCCCCCCTCCCAGGAAAATTGGGAGAATTTGTGATACTGCGCTCTTATAAAATGCTCTTAGTTCAAACGTTTTAATAAAATCATATAAAAGTCATGTTGTTCTTCCAGATTATGTATTATAAGGTCACAGGTGAATCCCTCAGCAATTACATTGTAGCATCAGGTCCCCCTGTGGCCGCTCTGCTATGTGATTCATGCGATACAACCTGTATGATAATGTTTATACCAGTATTACTGTCCTCATTTACACTGATCAGCCACGACATAAACCCCCTGACTGTAAGTGAATAACACTGATATATGGTTACATGGCGCCTGTCATAGGTGGGAGATATTGTCACATCGTGAGATAAATTGTCACGATATGGGATATTGTTGCAGGCTGTGAGATATTACTGTAGAGGGGTGGGACATGTTGCGAGGTGGGATATATTGTCTAGGGGGTATATTCTCACGGGGTGGGATATATAGTCACAGGGTGGTATACTGGTATATAGTCACAGGGTGGGATATAATTGTCTCGGGGTGGGATATATTGTCGCGGTGGGATATATTGTCGCAGGGGGATATATAGTCACAGGGTGGGATATATTGTCGCAGGGGGATATATAGTCACAGGGTGGGATATATTGTCGCAGGGGGATATATTGTCGCAGGGGGATATATATTCACGGTGGGATATATTGTCGCAGGGGGTATATAGTCACAGGGTGGGATATATTGTCACAGGGTGGGATATATTGTCGCAGGGGATATATAGTCACAGGGTGGGATATATTGTCGCAGGGGATATATAGTCACAGGTTGGATATATTGTCGCAGGGGGATATATAGTCACAGGGTGGGATATATTGTCGCAGGGGATATATAGTCACAGGGTGGGATATATTGTCGCAGGGGGATATATAGTCGCAGGGGGATATATAGTCACAGGGTGGGATATATTGTCGCAGGGGGATATATAGTCACAGGGTGGGATATATTGTCGCAGGGGGATATATAGTCACAGGGTGGGATATATTGTCGCAGGGGGATATATAGTCACAGGGTGGGATATATTGTCGCAGGGGGATATATTGTCGCAGGGGGATATATATTCACGGTGGGATATATTGTCGCAGGGGGTATATAGTCACAGGGTGGGATATATAGTCACAGGGTGGGATATATTGTCGCAGGGGGTATATAGTCACAGGGTGGGATATATTGTCGCAGGGGGATATATAGTCACAGGTTGGGATATATTGTCGCAGGGGGATATATAGTCACAGGGTGGGATATATTGTCTCGGGGTGGATATATTGTTGCAGGGGGATATATAGTCACAGGGTGGGATATATTGTCGCAGGGGGATATATAGTCACAGGGTGGGATATATTGTCGCAGGGGGATATATAGTCACAGGGTGGGATATATTGTCGCAGGGGGATATATAGTCACAGGGTGGGATATATTGTCTCGGGGTGGGATATATTGTTGCAGGGGGATATATAGTCACAGGGTGGGATATATTGTCGCAGGGGAGTATAAAGTCACAGGGTGGGACAGGGGCGGACTGACAACTAATGGGGCCCCCGGGCAATAGGAGGTCATGGGGCCCCCCTTGTTCCGCACCCACAGGAGGCCACACCCATAAAAAACACTCACTACAACGCAACATCCACATGTACATTATTGTGCTAAAGAATTCATTTCTGAACTCCTATAAATAACTTTTTTGAAAATCCACTTGGACCCAGCAGCGAATTGTGCCCCCCCTCCATACTTACAGATGGCCACCGCACTGCTGCAGCAGCCATCACCCACTCATTGCAGCTAAGGCTGCGTTGCAGCACAGAAAGTTCCTGTAGAAAATGTGGGGAACTGACGATCACTTTAAAAGATACTGTACAATCCTGACACACTGCACATCACAGAGCTCCACAGAAATAAAACTCCCAGTAATGTGCAGAGTGTATGAGCGTATTACAGAGCTGCACAACAATAAACCTCATAGTAATGTGCAGTGTGTATGAGCGTATCAGAATCCACAGCAATAAAACCCACAGTAATGTGCAGCTCAAACATAGATATATATATTGCCCCCAGCAGCTCAGACATGGATATATATTGCCCCCAGCAGCTCACTCATGGATATATATTGCCCCACCAGCTCACCCATGGATATATGTTGCTCCAGCAGCTCACTCATGGATATTTATTGCCCCAGCAGCTCACTCATGGATATATATTGCCCCCAGCATCTCAAACATGGATATATAGTTCCCCAGTAGCTCACACATGGATATATAGTGCCCCCAGTAGCTCACTCATGGATATATATTGCCCCTAGTAGCTCACTCATGGATATATAGTGCCCCCAGTAGCTCACTCATGGATATATAGTGCCCCAAAATATCACACAATGGATGCACCCAGTGACACATATAGAGGAAAATCTCACACAAAGGATGCACCTAGTGACACATATAGAGGAAAATATCACACAATGGATGCACCCAGTGACACATATAGAGGAAAATATCATACAATGGATGCACCCGGTGACACATATAGAGGAAAATATCACACAATGGATGCACCCAGTGACACATATAGAGGAAAATCTCACACAATGAAT